>JAEIFX010001243.1:47500-50000 GCA_018904325.1 Drosophila murphyi | reverse complement strand
TGAAAGATGTCAACTACCCCCTAAATGCAAAAAAATCAAAAATTTTGACAAAGATATGGCCATTTGCGTTTGAGGGTGAAGAAACGCAAATGGCCATATCTTTGTCAAAAGTGGCCCGATTTTGTCGAAATTTGTATTTTTAGTTATGGTTTGACCTCTGAGCAGAACAAATCAAATTTCGACATAATCGGGCCACTTTTGACAAAGATATGGCCATTTGCGTTTCTTTACCCTCAAACGCAAATGGCCATATCTTTGTCAAAAGTGGCCCGATTTTGTCGAAATTTGCATTTTTAGTTAAGGTTTGATTTCTAAAGCAAAACTGCATTTAAATCTGAAAATGTCATCTGGACCCCCTAACTTATCATAAAAAAAAAAAAAAAAAAAAAAAAAAATAAAAAAAAAAAAAAAAAAAAAAAAAAAAAAAAAAAAAAAAAAAAAAAAAAAAAAAAAAAAAAAAAAAAAAAAAAAAAAAAAAAAAAAAAAAAAAAAATTAAAAAAAAAATTTAAATAAACTCATAAACTGAAAATGTCATCTGGACCCCCTAACTTATCATACAAATTTTTTTTCATAAGGGGGAAGAAACGCAAATGGCCATATCTTAGGCAAAAGTGGCCAGATTTTGTCGAAATCTGTATTTGTTTTGCTCCAGAGGTCAAACCACAACTAAAAATACAAATTTCGACAAAATCGGGCCACTTTTGACAAAGATATGGCCATTTTCGTTTCTTCACCCTCATGAAAAAAATTTTTTGATAAATTAGGGTGTCCAGATGACATTTCAGATTTAAATGCAGTTTTGATCTAGAGGTCAAACCATAATTAAAATGCAAATTTCGACAAAATCATTTTACAAAGATATGGCCATTTGCGTTTGAGGGTAAAGAAACGCAAATGGCCATATCTTTGTCAAAGTGGCCCGATTTTGTCGAAATTTGTATTTTTAGTTATGGTTTGACCTCCTGAGAAGAACAAATACAAATTTCGACATAATCGGGCCACTTTTGACAAAGATATGGCCATTTGCGTTTCTTTTTACCCTCAAACGCAAATGGCCATATCTTTGTCAAAAGTGGCCCGATTTTGTCGAAATTTGCATTTTTAGTTAAGGTTTGATTTCTAAAGCAAAACTGCATTTAAATCTGAAAATGTTATCTGGACCCCCAAACTTATCAAAAAAAAAAAAAAAAAAAAAAAAAAAAAAAAAAAAAAAAAAAAAAAAAAAAAAAAAAAAAAAAAAAAAAAAAAAAAAAAAAAAAAAAAAAAAAAAAATATTATAAAAAAAAAAAAAAAAAAAATTATATAAAAAAAAAAAAATATAAAAAAAAAAAAATCTAGAGCAAAACTGCATTTAAATCTGAAAATGTCATCTGGACCCCCTAACTTATCATACAAATTTTTTTCATAAGGGAAAAGAAACGCAAATGGCCATATCTTAGGCAAAAGTGGCCTGATTTTGTCGAAATTTGTATTTGTTTTGCTCAGAGGTCAAACCACAACTAAAAATACAAATTTCGACAAAATCGGGCCACTTTTGACAAAGATATGGCCATTTTCGTTTCTTCACCCTCATGAAAAAAAAATTTTTATGATAAGTTAGGGGGCAGATGACATTTTCAGATTTAAATGCAGTTTTGATCTAGAGGTCAAACCATAATTAGAAATGCAAATTTCGACAAAATCGGGCCACTTTTGACAAAGATATGGCCATTTGCGTTTGAGGGTGAAGAAACGCAAATGGCCATATCTTTGTCAAAAGTGGCCCGATTTTGTCGAAATTTGTATTTTTAGTTATGGTTTGACCTCTGAGCAAAACAAATCAAATTTCGACATAATCGGGCCACTTTTGACAAAGATATGGCCATTTGCGTTTCTTTACCCTCAAACGCAAATGGCCATATCTTTGTCAAAAGTGGCCCGATTTTGTCGAAATTTGCATTTTTAGTTAAGGTTTGATTTCTAAAGCAAAACTGCATTTAAATCTGAAAATGTTATCTGGACCCCTAACTTATCATAAAAAAAAAAAAAAAAAAATAAAAAAAAAAAAAAAAAAAAAAAAAAAAAAAAAAAAAAAAAAAAAAATATAAAAAAAAAAAAAAAAAAAAAAAAAAAAAATATAAAAAAAAAAAAAAAAAAAAAAAAAAAAATCTAGAGCAAAACTGCATTTAAATCTGAAAATGTCATCTGGACCCCTAACTTATCATACAAATTTTTTTCATGAAGGGGAAAGAACGCAAATGGCCATATCTTAGGCAAAAGTGGCCCGATTTTGTCGAAATTTGTATTTGTTTTGCTCCAGAGGTCAAACCACAACTAAAAATACAAATTTCGACAAAATCGGGCCACTTTTGACAAAGATATGGCCATTTTCGTTTCTTCACCCTCATGAAAAAAAAATTTTATGATAAAGTTAGGGGTCCAGATGACATTTTCAGATTTAAATGCAATTTGATTTAGAGGTCAAACCATAATTAAAAATAAAATTTCGACAAAATCGCC
>JAEIFX010001243.1:0-42500 GCA_018904325.1 Drosophila murphyi | reverse complement strand
TTAACTCTGAAAATGTTATCTGGACCCCCTAACTTATCATAAAAAAAAAAAAAAAAAAAAAAAAAAAAAAAAAAAAAAAAAAAAAAAAAAAAAAAAAAAAGAGGAAACCAAATTAGAAATGCAAATTTCGACAAAATCGGGCCACTTTTGACAAAGATATGGCCATTTGCGTTTGAGGGTGAAGAAACGCAAATGGCCATATCTTTGTCAAAAGTGGCCCGATTTTGTCGAAATTTGTATTTTTAGTTATGGTTTGACCTCTGGAGCAGAACAAATACAAATTTCGACATAATCGGGCCACTTTTGACAAAGATATGGCCATTTGCGTTTCTTTACCCTCAAACGCAAATGGCCATATCTTTGTCAAAAGTGGCCCGATTTTGTCGAAATTTGCATTTTTAGTTAAGGTTTGATTTCTAAAGCAAAACTGCATTTAAATCTGAAAATGTTATCTGGACCCCCTAACTTATCATAAAAAAAAAAAAAAAAAAAAAAAAAAAAAAAAAAAAAAAAAAAAAAAAAAAAAAAAAAAAAAAAAAAAAAAAAAAAAAAAAAAATGAGAGCAAAAAAAAAAAAAAAAAATATTTTAAAAAAATATGGCCATTTGCGTTTGAGGGTGAAGAAACGCAAATGGCCATATCTTTGTCAAAAGTGGCCCGATTTTGTCCAAAATTTGTATTTTTAGTTATGGTTTGACCTCTGGAGCAGAACAAAATACAAATTTCGACATAATCGGGCCACTTTTGACAAAGATATGGCCATTTGCGTTTCTTTACCCTCAAACGCAAATGGCCATATCTTTGTCAAAAGTACAGATTTTGACGAAATTTGCATTTTTAGTTAAGGTTTGATTTCTAAAGCAAAACTGCATTTAACTCTGAAAATGTTATCTGGACCCCCTAACTTATCATAAAAAAAAAAAAAAAAAAAAAAAAAAAAAAAAAGAAAAAAAAAAAAAAAAAAAAAAAAAATTAGAGAAACCAAATGCAAATTTCGACAAAAATCAAACTTTTGAAAAAGATATGGCCATTTGCGTTTGAGGGTGAAGAAACGCAAATGGCCATATCTTTGTCAAAAGTGGCCCGATTTTGTCGAAATTTGTATTTTTAGTTATGGTTTGACCTCTGGAGCAGAACAAATCAAATTTCGACATAATCGGGCCACTTTTGACAAAGATATGGCCATTTGCGTTTCTTTACCCTCAAACGCAAATGGCCATATCTTTGTCAAAAGTGGCCCGATTTTGTCGAAATTTGCATTTTTAGTTAAGGTTTGATTTCTAAAGCAAAACTGCATTTAAATCTGAAAATGTTATCTGGACCCCCTAACTTATCATAAAAAAAAAAAAAAAAAAAAAAAAAAAAAAAAAAAAAAAAAAAAAAAAAAAATAAAAAAAAAAAAAAAAAAAAAAAAAAAAAAAAAAAAAAAAAAAAAAAAAAAAAATAAAAAAAAAAAAAAAAAAAAAAAAAAAAAAAATCTAGAGCAAAACTGCATTTAAATCTGAAAATGTCATCTGGACCCCCTAACTTATCATACAAATTTTTTTTCATAAGGGGAAAAGAAACGCAAATGGCCATATCTTAGGCAAAAGTGGCCCGATTTTGTCGAAATTTGTATTTGTTTTGCTCCAGAGGTCAAACCACAACTAAAAATACAAATTTCGACAAAATCGGGCCACTTTTGACAAAGATATGGCCATTTTCGTTTCTTCACCCTCATGAAAAAAAAATTTTTATGATAAGTTAGGGGGTCCAGATGACATTTTCAGATTTAAATGCAGTTTTGATCTAGAGGTCAAACCATAATTAGAAATGCAAATTTCGACAAAATCAACCACTTTTGACAAAGATATGGCCATTTGCGTTTGAGGGTGAAGAAACGCAAATGGCCATATCTTTGTCAAAAGTGGCCCGATTTTGTCGAAATTTGTATTTTTAGTTATGGTTTGACCTCTGGAGCAGAACAAATCAAATTTCGACATAATCGGGCCACTTTTGACAAAGATATGGCCATTTGCGTTTCTTTACCCTCAAACGCAAATGGCCATATCTTTGTCAAAAGTGGCCCGATTTTGTCGAAATTTGCATTTTTAGTTAAGGTTTGATTTCTAAAGCAAAACTGCATTTAAATCTGAAAATGTTATCTGGACCCCCTAACTTATCATAAAAAAAAAAAAAAAAAAAAAAAAAAAAAAAAAAAAAAAAAAAAAAAAAAAAAAAAAAAAAAAAAAAAAAAAAAAAAAAAAAAAAAAAAAAAAAAAAAAAAAAAAAAAAAAAAAAAAAAAAAAAAAAAAAAAATCTAGACGAAAAACTGCATTTAAATCTGAAAATGTCATCTGGACCCCTTAACTTATCATACAAATTTTTTTTTCAAAGATAAGGAAGAAAACGCAAATGGCCATATCTTGAAAAGTGGCAAAAGTGGCCCGATTTTGTCGAAATTTGTATTTGTTTTGCTCCAGAGGTCAAACCACAACTAAAAATACAAATTTCGACAAAATCGGGCCACTTTTGACAAAGATATGGCCATTTTCGTTTCTTCACCCTCATGAAAAAAATTTTTTTATAAATAAGAAGATGACATTTTCAGATTTAAATGCAGTTTTGATCTAGAGGTCAAACCATAATTAGAAATGCAAATTTCGACAAAATCAGACTTTTGACAAAGATATGGCCATTTGCGTTTGAGGGTGAAGAAACGCAAATGGCCATATCTTTGTCAAAAGTGGCCCGATTTTGTCGAAATTTGTATTTTTAGTTATGGTTTGACCTCTGGAGCAGAACAAATCAAATTTCGACATAATCGGGCCACTTTTGACAAAGATATGGCCATTTGCGTTTCTTTACCCTCAAACGCAAATGGCCATATCTTTGTCAAAAGTGGCCCGATTTTGTCGAAATTTGCATTTTTAGTTAAGGTTTGATTTCTAAAGCAAAACTGCATTTAAATCTGAAAATGTTATCTGGACCCCCTAACTTATCATAAAAAAAAAAAAAAAAAAAAAAAAAAAAAAAAAAAAAAAAAAAAAAAAAAAAAAAAAAAAAAAAAAAAAAAAAAAAAAAAAAAAAAAAAAAAAAAAATATAAAAAAAAAAAAAAAAAAAAAAAAAAAAAAAAAAAAAAATCTAGAGCAAAACTGCATTTAAATCTGAAAATGTCATCTGGACCCCCTAACTTATCATACAAATTTTTTTTCATAAGGGGAAAAGAAACGCAAATGGCCATATCTTAGGCAAAAGTGGCCCGATTTTGTCGAAATTTGTATTTGTTTTGCTCCAGAGGTCAAACCACAACTAAAAATACAAATTTCGACAAAATCGGGCCACTTTTGACAAAGATATGGCCATTTTCGTTTCTTCACCCTCATGAAAAAAAAATTTTATGATAAGTTAGGGGTCCAGATGACATTTTCAGATTTAAATGCAGTTTTGATCTAGAGGTCAAACCATAATTAGAAATGCAAATTTCGACAAAATCGGGCCACTTTTGACAAAGATATGGCCATTTGCGTTTGAGGGTGAAGAAACGCAAATGGCCATATCTTTGTCAAAAGTGGCCCGATTTTGTCGAAATTTGTATTTTTAGTTATGGTTTGACCTCTGGAGCAGAACAAATCAAATTTCGACATAATCGGGCCACTTTTGACAAAGATATGGCCATTTGCGTTTCTTTACCCTCAAACGCAAATGGCCATATCTTTGTCAAAAGTGGCCCGATTTTGTCGAAATTTGCATTTTTAGTTAAGGTTTGATTTCTAAAGCAAAACTGCATTTAAATCTGAAAATGTTATCTGGACCCCCTAACTTATCATAAAAAAAAAAAAAAAAAAAAAAAAAAAAAAAAAAAAAAAAAAAAAAAAAAAAAAAAAAAAAAAAAAAAAAAAAAAAAAAAAAAAAAAAAAAAAAAAAAAAAAAAAAAAAAAAAAATATAAAAAAAAAAAAAAAAAAAAAAAACAAAACTGCATTTAAATCTGAAAATGTCATCTGGACCCCTAACTTATCATACAAATTTTTTTTCATAAGGGGAAAAACGCAAAATGGCCATATCTTAGGCAAAAGTGGCCCGATTTTGTCGAAATTTGTATTTGTTTTGCTCCAGAGGTCAAACCACAACTAAAAATACAAATTTCGACAAAATCGGGCCACTTTTGACAAAGATATGGCCATTTTCGTTTCTTCACCCTCATGAAAAAAATTTTTTATGATAAGTTAGGGGTCCAGATGACATTTTCAGATTTAAATGCAGTTTTGATCTAGAGGTCAAACCATAATTAGAAATGCAAATTTCGACAAAATCGGGCCACTTTTGACAAAGATATGGCCATTTGCGTTTGAGGGTGAAGAAACGCAAATGGCCATATCTTTGTCAAAAGTGGCCCGATTTTGTCGAAATTTGTATTTTTAGTTATGGTTTGACCTCTGGAGCAGAACAAATCAAATTTCGACATAATCGGGCCACTTTTGACAAAGATATGGCCATTTGCGTTTCTTTACCCTCAAACGCAAATGGCCATATCTTTGTCAAAAGTGGCCCGATTTTGTCGAAATTTGCATTTTTAGTTAAGGTTTGATTTCTAAAGCAAAACTGCATTTAAATCTGAAAATGTTATCTGGACCCCCTAACTTATCATAAAAAAAAAAAAAAAAAAAAAAAAAAAAAAAAAAAAAAAAAAAAAAAAAAAAAAAAAAAAAAAAAAAAAAAAAAAAAAAAAAAAAAAAAAAAAAAAAAAAAATAAAAAAAAAAAAAAAAAAAAAAAAAAAAAAAAAAAAAAAAAAAAAATCTAGAACAAAAAACTGCATTTAAATCTGAAAATGTCATCTGGACCCCCTAACTTATCATACAAATTTTTTTTCATAAGAAGGGAAAACGCAAATGGCCATATCTTAGGCAAAAGTGGCCCGATTTTGTCGAAATTTGTATTTGTTTTGCTCCAGAGGTCAAACCACAACTAAAAATACAAATTTCGACAAAATCGGGCCACTTTTGACAAAGATATGGCCATTTTCGTTTCTTCACCCTCATGAAAAAAAAATTTTTTATTATAAGTTAGGGGGTCCAGATGACATTTTCAGATTTAAATGCAGTTTTGATCTAGAGGTCAAACCATAATTAGAAATGCAAATTTCGACAAAATCGGGCCACTTTTGACAAAGATATGGCCATTTGCGTTTGAGGGTGAAGAAACGCAAATGGCCATATCTTTGTCAAAAGTGGCCCGATTTTGTCGAAATTTGTATTTTTAGTTATGGTTTGACCTCTGGAGCAGAACAAATCAAATTTCGACATAATCGGGCCACTTTTGACAAAGATATGGCCATTTGCGTTTCTTTACCCTCAAACGCAAATGGCCATATCTTTGTCAAAAGTGGCCCGATTTTGTCGAAATTTGCATTTTTAGTTAAGGTTTGATTTCTAAAGCAAAACTGCATTTAAATCTGAAAATGTTATCTGGACCCCCTAACTTATCATAAAAAAAAAAAAAAAAAAAAAAAAAAAAAAAAAAAAAAAAAAAAAAAAAAAAAAAAAAAAAAAAAAAAAAATGTAAAAAAAAAAAAAAAAAAAAAAAAAAAAAAAAAAAAAAAAAAAAAAAAAAAAAAAAAAAAAAAAAAAAAAAAAAAAAAAAAAAAAAAAATCTAGAGCAAAACTGCATTTAAATCTGAAAATGTCATCTGGACCCCCTAACTTATCATACAAATTTTTTTTCATAAGGGGAAAAGAAACGCAAATGGCCATATCTTAGGCAAAAGTGGCCCGATTTTGTCGAAATTTGTATTTGTTTTGCTCCAGAGGTCAAACCACAACTAAAAATACAAATTTCGACAAAATCGGGCCACTTTTGACAAAGATATGGCCATTTTCGTTTCTTCACCCTCATGAAAAAAAAATTTTATGATAAGTTAGGGGGTCCAGATGACATTTTCAGATTTAAATGCAGTTTTGATCTAGAGGTCAAACCATAATTAGAAATGCAAATTTCGACAAAATCAGGCCACTTTTGACAAAGATATGGCCATTTGCGTTTGAGGGTGAAGAAACGCAAATGGCCATATCTTTGTCAAAAGTGGCCCGATTTTGTCGAAATTTGTATTTTTAGTTATGGTTTGACCTCTGGAGCAGAACAAATCAAATTTCGACATAATCGGGCCACTTTTGACAAAGATATGGCCATTTGCGTTTCTTTACCCTCAAACGCAAATGGCCATATCTTTGTCAAAAGTGGCCCGATTTTGTCGAAATTTGCATTTTTAGTTAAGGTTTGATTTCTAAAGCAAAACTGCATTTAAATCTGAAAATGTTATCTGGACCCCCTAACTTATCATAAAAAAAAAAAAAAAAAAAAAAAAAAAAAAAAAAAAAAAAAAAAAAAAAAAAAAAAAAAAAAAAAAAAAAAAATATATATAAAAAAAAAAAAAAAAAAAAAAAAAAAAAAAAAAAAAAAAAAAAAAAAAAAAAAAAAAAAAAAAAAAAAAAAAAATCTAGAGCAAAACTGCATTTAAATCTGAAAATGTCATCTGGACCCCCTAACTTATCATACAAATTTTTTTTCATAAGGGGAAAAGAAACGCAAATGGCCATATCTTAGGCAAAAGTGGCCCGATTTTGTCGAAATTTGTATTTGTTTTGCTCCAGAGGTCAAACCACAACTAAAAATACAAATTTCGACAAAATCGGGCCACTTTTGACAAAGATATGGCCATTTTCGTTTCTTCACCCTCATGAAAAAAAAATTTTTATGATAAGTTAGGGGGTCCAGATGACATTTTCAGATTTAAATGCAGTTTTGATCTAGAGGTCAAACCATAATTAGAAATGCAAATTTCGACAAAATCGGGCCACTTTTGACAAAGATATGGCCATTTGCGTTTGAGGGTGAAGAAACGCAAATGGCCATATCTTTGTCAAAAGTGGCCCGATTTTGTCGAAATTTGTATTTTTAGTTATGGTTTGACCTCTGGAGCAGAACAAATCAAATTTCGACATAATCGGGCCACTTTTGACAAAGATATGGCCATTTGCGTTTCTTTACCCTCAAACGCAAATGGCCATATCTTTGTCAAAAGTGGCCCGATTTTGTCGAAATTTGCATTTTTAGTTAAGGTTTGATTTCTAAAGCAAAACTGCATTTAAATCTGAAAATGTTATCTGGACCCCCTAACTTATCATAAAAAAAAAAAAAAAAAAAAAAAAAAAAAAAAAAAAAAAAAAAAAAAAAAAAAAAAAAAAAAAAAAAAAAAAAAAAAAAAAAAAAAAAAAAAAAAAAAAAAAAAAAAAAAAAAAAAAAAAAAAAAAAAAAAAAAAAAAAAAAAAAAAAAAAAAAAAAAAAAAATCTAGAGCAAAACTGCATTTAAATCTGAAAATGTCATCTGGACCCCCTAACTTATCATACAAATTTTTTTTCATAAGGGAAAAAGAAACGCAAATGGCCATATCTTAGGCAAAAGTGGCCCGATTTTGTCGAAATTTGTATTTGTTTTGCTCCAGAGGTCAAACCACAACTAAAAATACAAATTTCGACAAAATCGGGCCACTTTTGGCAAAGATATGGCCATTTTCGTTTCTTCACCCTCATGAAAAAAAAATTTTTATAAGTTAGGGGGTCCAGATGACATTTTCAGATTTAAATGCAGTTTTGATCTAGAGGTCAAACCATAATTAGAAATGCAAATTTCGACAAAATCGGGCCACTTTTGACAAAGATATGGCCATTTGCGTTTGAGGGTGAAGAAACGCAAATGGCCATATCTTTGTCAAAAGTGGCCCGATTTTGTCGAAATTTGTATTTTTAGTTATGGTTTGACCTCTGGAGCAGAACAAATCAAATTTCGACATAATCGGGCCACTTTTGACAAAGATATGGCCATTTGCGTTTCTTTACCCTCAAACGCAAATGGCCATATCTTTGTCAAAAGTGGCCCGATTTTGTCGAAATTTGCATTTTTAGTTAAGGTTTGATTTCTAAAGCAAAACTGCATTTAAATCTGAAAATGTTATCTGGACCCCCTAACTTATCATAAAAAAAAAAAAAAAAAAAAAAAAAAAAAAAAAAAAAAAAAAAAAAAAAAAAAAAAAAAAAAAATAAAAAAAAAAAAAAAAAAAAAAAAAAAAAAAAAAAAAAAAAAAAAAAAAAAAAAAAAAAAAAAAAAAAAAAAAAAAAAAAAAAAAAAAAAAAAAAAAAATCTAGAGCAAAACTGCATTTAAAACTGAAAATGTCATCTGGCCCCCTAACTTATCATACAAATTTTTTTTCATAAGGGGAAAAGAAACGCAAATGGCCATATCTTAGGCAAAAGTGGCCCGATTTTGTCGAAATTTGTATTTGTTTTGCTCCAGAGGTCAAACCACAACTAAAAATACAAATTTCGACAAAATCGGGCCACTTTTGACAAAGATATGGCCATTTTCGTTTCTTCACCCTCATGAAAAAAAAATTTTTATGATAAGTTAGGGGGTCCAGATGACATTTTCAGATTTAAATGCAGTTTTGATCTAGAGGTCAAACCATAATTAGAAATGCAAATTTCGACAAAATCAAGCCACTTTTGACAAAGATATGGCCATTTGCGTTTGAGGGTGAAGAAACGCAAATGGCCATATCTTTGTCAAAAGTGGCCCGATTTTGTCGAAATTTGTATTTTTAGTTATGGTTTGACCTCTGGAGCAGAACAAATCAAATTTCGACATAATCGGGCCACTTTTGACAAAGATATGGCCATTTGCGTTTCTTTACCCTCAAACGCAAATGGCCATATCTTTGTCAAAAGTGGCCCGATTTTGTCGAAATTTGCATTTTTAGTTAAGGTTTGATTTCTAAAGCAAAACTGCATTTAAATCTGAAAATGTTATCTGGACCCCCTAACTTATCATAAAAAAAAAAAAAAAAAAAAAAAAAAAAAAAAAAAAAAAAAAAAAAAAAAAAAAAAAAAAAAAAAAAAAAAAAAAAAAAAAAAAAAAAAAAAAAAAAAAAAAAAAAAAAAAAAAAAAAAAAAAAAAAAAAAAAAAAAAAAAAAAAAAAAAAAAAAAAAAAAAAAAAAAAAAAATCTAGAGCAAAACTGCATTTAAATCTGAAAATGTCATCTGGACCCCCTAACTTATCATACAAATTTTTTTTTATAAGGGGAAAAGAAACGCAAATGGCCATATCTTAGGCAAAAGTGGCCCGATTTTGTCGAAATTTGTATTTGTTTTGCTCCAGAGGTCAAACCACAACTAAAAATACAAATTTCGACAAAATCGGGCCACTTTTGACAAAGATATGGCCATTTTCGTTTCTTCACCCTCATGAAAAAAATTTTTTGATAAGTTAGGGGGTCCAGATGACATTTTCAGATTTAAATGCAGTTTTGATCTAGAGGTCAAACCATAATTAGAAATGCAAATTTCGACAAAATCAGGCCACTTTTGACAAAGATATGGCCATTTGCGTTTGAGGGTGAAGAAACGCAAATGGCCATATCTTTGTCAAAAGTGGCCCGATTTTGTCGAAATTTGTATTTTTAGTTATGGTTTGACCTCTGGAGCAGAACAAATCAAATTTCGACATAATCGGGCCACTTTTGACAAAGATATGGCCATTTGCGTTTCTTTACCCTCAAACGCAAATGGCCATATCTTTGTCAAAAGTGGCCCGATTTTGTCGAAATTTGCATTTTTAGTTAAGGTTTGATTTCTAAAGCAAAACTGCATTTAAATCTGAAAATGTTATCTGGACCCCCTAACTTATCATAAAAAAAAAAAAAAAAAAAAAAAAAAAAAAAAAAAAAAAAAAAAAAAAAAAATAAAATATAAAAAAAAAAAAAAAAAAAAAAAAAAAAAAAAAAAAAAAAAAAATATAAAAAAAAAAAAAAAAAAAAAAAAAAAAAAAAAAAAAAAAAAAAAATCTAGAGCAAAACTGCATTTAAATCTGAAAATGTCATCTGGACCCCCTAACTTATCATACAAATTTTTTTTCATAAGGGGAAAAGAAACGCAAATGGCCATATCTTAGGCAAAAGTGGCCCGATTTTGTCGAAATTTGTATTTGTTTTGCTCCAGAGGTCAAACCACAACTAAAAATACAAATTTCGACAAAATCGGGCCACTTTTGACAAAGATATGGCCATTTTCGTTTCTTCACCCTCATGAAAAAAAAAATTTTATGATAAGTTAGGGGGTCCAGATGACATTTTCAGATTTAAATGCAGTTTTGATCTAGAGGTCAAACCATAATTAGAAATGCAAATTTCGACAAAATCGGGCCACTTTTGACAAAGATATGGCCATTTGCGTTTGAGGGTGAAGAAACGCAAATGGCCATATCTTTGTCAAAAGTGGCCCGATTTTGTCGAAATTTGTATTTTTAGTTATGGTTTGACCTCTGGAGCAGAACAAATCAAATTTCGACATAATCGGGCCACTTTTGACAAAGATATGGCCATTTGCGTTTCTTTACCCTCAAACGCAAATGGCCATATCTTTGTCAAAAGTGGCCCGATTTTGTCGAAATTTGCATTTTTAGTTAAGGTTTGATTTCTAAAGCAAAACTGCATTTAACTCTGAAAATGTTATCTGGACCCCCTAACTTATCATAAAAAAAAAAAAAAAAAAAAAAAATGAAAAAAAAAAAAAAAAAAAAAAAAAAAAAAAAAAAAAAAAAAAAAAAAAAAAAAAAAAAAAAAAAAAAAAAAAAAAAAAAAAAAAAAAAAAAAAAAAAAAAAAAAAAAAAAAAAAAAAAAAAAAAAAAAAAAAAAAAAAAAATCTAGAGCAAAACTGCATTTAAATCTGAAAATGTCATCTGGACCCCCTAACTTATCATACAAATTTTTTTTCATAAGGGGAAAAGAAACGCAAATGGCCATATCTTAGGCAAAAGTGGCCCGATTTTGTCGAAATTTGTATTTGTTTTGCTCCAGAGGTCAAACCACAACTAAAAATACAAATTTCGACAAAATCGGGCCACTTTTGACAAAGATATGGCCATTTTCGTTTCTTCACCCTCATGAAAAAAAAAATTTTTATGATAAGTTAGGGGGTCCAGATGACATTTTCAGATTTAAATGCAGTTTTGATCTAGAGGTCAAACCATAATTAGAAATGCAAATTTCGACAAAATCGGGCCACTTTTGACAAAGATATGGCCATTTGCGTTTGAGGGTGAAGAAACGCAAATGGCCATATCTTTGTCAAAAGTGGCCCGATTTTGTCGAAATTTGTATTTTTAGTTATGGTTTGACCTCTGGAGCAGAACAAATCAAATTTCGACATAATCGGGCCACTTTTGACAAAGATATGGCCATTTGCGTTTCTTTACCCTCAAACGCAAATGGCCATATCTTTGTCAAAAGTGGCCCGATTTTGTCGAAATTTGCATTTTTAGTTAAGGTTTGATTTCTAAAGCAAAACTGCATTTAAATCTGAAAATGTTATCTGGACCCCCTAACTTATCATAAAAAAAAAAAAAAAAAAAAAAAAAAGCAAAAAAAAAAAAAAAAAAAAAAAAAAAAAAAAAAAAAAAAAAAAAAAAAAAAAAAAAAAAAAAAAAAAAAAAAAAAAAAAAAAAAAAAAAAAAAAAAAAAAAAAAAAAATCTAGAGCAAAACTGCATTTAAATCTGAAAATGTCATCTGGACCCCCTAACTTATCATACAAATTTTTTTTCATAAGGGGAAAAAAAAACGCAAATGGCCATATCTTAGGCAAAAGTGGCCCGATTTTGTCGAAATTTGTATTTGTTTTGCTCCAGAGGTCAAACCACAACTAAAAATACAAATTTCGACAAAATCGGGCCACTTTTGACAAAGATATGGCCATTTTCGTTTCTTCACCCTCATGAAAAAAAAAATTTTTATGATAAGTTAGGGGGTCCAGATGACATTTTCAGATTTAAATGCAGTTTTGATCTAGAGGTCAAACCATAATTAGAAATGCAAATTTCGACAAAATCGGGCCACTTTTGACAAAGATATGGCCATTTGCGTTTGAGGGTGAAGAAACGCAAATGGCCATATCTTTGTCAAAAGTGGCCCGATTTTGTCGAAATTTGTATTTTTAGTTATGGTTTGACCTCTGGAGCAGAACAAATCAAATTTCGACATAATCGGGCCACTTTTGACAAAGATATGGCCATTTGCGTTTCTTTACCCTCAAACGCAAATGGCCATATCTTTGTCAAAAGTGGCCCGATTTTGTCGAAATTTGCATTTTTAGTTAAGGTTTGATTTCTAAAGCAAAACTGCATTTAAATCTGAAAATGTTATCTGGACCCCCTAACTTATCATAAAAAAAAAAAAAAAAAAAAAAAAAAAAAAAAAAAAAAAAAAAAAAAAAAAAAAAAAAAAAAAAAAAAAAAAAAAAAAAATAAAAAAAAAAAAAAAAAAAAAAAAAAAAAAAAATAAAAAAAAAAAAAAAAAAAAAAAAAAAAAAAAAAAAAAAAAAAAAAAAAAAAAATCTAGAGCAAAACTGCATTTAAATCTGAAAATGTCATCTGGACCCCCTAACTTATCATACAAATTTTTTTTCATAAGGGGAAAAGAAACGCAAATGGCCATATCTTAGGCAAAAGTGGCCCGATTTTGTCGAAATTTGTATTTGTTTTGCTCCAGAGGTCAAACCACAACTAAAAATACAAATTTCGACAAAATCGGGCCACTTTTGACAAAGATATGGCCATTTTCGTTTCTTCACCCTCATGAAAAAAAAAATTTTTATGATAAGTTAGGGGGTCCAGATGACATTTTCAGATTTAAATGCAGTTTTGATCTAGAGGTCAAACCATAATTAGAAATGCAAATTTCGACAAAATCGGGCCACTTTTGACAAAGATATGGCCATTTGCGTTTGAGGGTGAAGAAACGCAAATGGCCATATCTTTGTCAAAAGTGGCCCGATTTTGTCGAAATTTGTATTTTTAGTTATGGTTTGACCTCTGGAGCAGAACAAATCAAATTTCGACATAATCGGGCCACTTTTGACAAAGATATGGCCATTTGCGTTTCTTTACCCTCAAACGCAAATGGCCATATCTTTGTCAAAAGTGGCCCGATTTTGTCGAAATTTGCATTTTTAGTTAAGGTTTGATTTCTAAAGCAAAACTGCATTTAAATCTGAAAATGTTATCTGGACCCCCTAACTTATCATAAAAAAAAAAAAAAAAAAAAAAAAAAAAAAAAAAAAAAAAAAAAAAAAAAAAAAAAAAAAAAAAAAAAAAAAAAAAAAAAAAAAAAAAAAAAAAAAAAAAAAAAAAAAAAAAAAAAAAAAAAAAATAAAAAAAAAAAAAAAAAAAAAAAAAAAAAAAAAAAAAAAAATCTAGAGCAAAACTGCATTTAAATCTGAAAATGTCATCTGGACCCCCTAACTTATCATACAAATTTTTTTTCATAAGGGAAAAGAAACGCAAATGGCCATATCTTAGGCAAAAGTGGCCCGATTTTGTCGAAATTTGTATTTGTTTTGCTCCAGAGGTCAAACCACAACTAAAAATACAAATTTCGACAAAATCGGGCCACTTTTGACAAAGATATGGCCATTTTCGTTTCTTCACCCTCATGAAAAAAAAATTTATGATAAGTTAGGGGTCCAGATGACATTTTCAGATTTAAATGCAGTTTTGATCTAGAGGTCAAACCATAATTAGAAATGCAAATTTCGACAAAATCAGGCCACTTTTGACAAAGATATGGCCATTTGCGTTTGAGGGTGAAGAAACGCAAATGGCCATATCTTTGTCAAAAGTGGCCCGATTTTGTCGAAATTTGTATTTTTAGTTATGGTTTGACCTCTGGAGCAGAACAAATCAAATTTCGACATAATCGGGCCACTTTTGACAAAGATATGGCCATTTGCGTTTCTTTACCCTCAAACGCAAATGGCCATATCTTTGTCAAAAGTGGCCCGATTTTGTCGAAATTTGCATTTTTAGTTAAGGTTTGATTTCTAAAGCAAAACTGCATTTAAATCTGAAAATGTTATCTGGACCCCCTAACTTATCATAAAAAAAAAAAAAAAAAAAAAAAAAAAAAAAAAAAAAAAAAAAAAAAAAAAAAAAAAAAAAAAAAAAAAAAAAAAAAAAAAAAAAAAAAAAAAAAAAAAAAAAAAAAAAAAAAAAAAAAAAAAAAAAAAAAAAAAAAAAAAAAAAAAAAAAAAAAAAAAAAAAAAAAAAAAAAATCTAGAGCAAAACTGCATTTAAATCTGAAAATGTCATCTGGACCCCCTAACTTATCATACAAATTTTTTTTCATAAGGGGAAAAAAAAACGCAAATGGCCATATCTTAGGCAAAAGTGGCCCGATTTTGTCGAAATTTGTATTTGTTTTGCTCCAGAGGTCAAACCACAACTAAAAATACAAATTTCGACAAAATCGGGCCACTTTTGACAAAGATATGGCCATTTTCGTTTCTTCACCCTCATGAAAAAAAAAATTTTTATGATAAGTTAGGGGGTCCAGATGACATTTTCAGATTTAAATGCAGTTTTGATCTAGAGGTCAAACCATAATTAGAAATGCAAATTTCGACAAAATCGGACCACTTTTGACAAAGATATGGCCATTTGCGTTTGAGGGTGAAGAAACGCAAATGGCCATATCTTTGTCAAAAGTGGCCCGATTTTGTCGAAATTTGTATTTTTAGTTATGGTTTGACCTCTGGAGCAGAACAAATACAAATTTCGACATAATCGGGCCACTTTTGACAAAGATATGGCCATTTGCGTTTCTTTACCCTCAAACGCAAATGGCCATATCTTTGTCAAAAGTGGCCCGATTTTGTCGAAATTTGCATTTTTAGTTAAGGTTTGATTTCTAAAGCAAAACTGCATTTAAATCTGAAAATGTTATCTGGACCCCCTAACTTATCATAAAAAAAAAAAAAAAAAAAAAAAAAAAAAAAAAAAAAAAAAAAAAAAAAAAAAAAAAAAAATATATAAAAAAAAAAAAAAAAAAAAAAAAAAAAAAAAAAAAAAAAAAAAAAAAAAAAAAAAAAAAAGCAAAAAACTGCATTTAAATCTGAAAATGTCATCTGGACCCCCTAACTTATCATACAAATTTTTTTTCATAAGGGGAAAAAAAAAACGCAAATGGCCATATCTTAGGC
The DNA here is from genome assembly GCA_018904325.1 of Drosophila murphyi. Lineage (NCBI taxonomy): Eukaryota > Metazoa > Arthropoda > Insecta > Diptera > Drosophilidae > Drosophila > Drosophila murphyi. The sequence continues at coordinate 27,438 of JAEIFX010001243.1, read as the reverse complement.
AAAAGTGGCCCGATTTTGTCGAAATTTGTATTTGTTTTGCTCCAGAGGTCAAACCACAACTAAAAATACAAATTTCGACAAAATCGGGCCACTTTTGACAAAGATATGGCCATTTTCGTTTCTTCACCCTCATGAAAAAAAAATTTTTATGATAAGTTAGGGGGTCCAGATGACATTTTCAGATTTAAATGCAGTTTTGATCTAGAGGTCAAACCATAATTAGAAATGCAAATTTCGACAAAATCAGGGCCACTTTTGACAAAGATATGGCCATTTGCGTTTGAGGGTGAAGAAACGCAAATGGCCATATCTTTGTCAAAAGTGGCCCGATTTTGTCGAAATTTGTATTTTTAGTTATGGTTTGACCTCTGGAGCAGAACAAATCAAATTTCGACATAATCGGGCCACTTTTGACAAAGATATGGCCATTTGCGTTTCTTTACCCTCAAACGCAAATGGCCATATCTTTGTCAAAAGTGGCCCGATTTTGTCGAAATTTGCATTTTTAGTTAAGGTTTGATTTCTAAAGCAAAACTGCATTTAAATCTGAAAATGTTATCTGGACCCCCTAACTTATCATAAAAAAAAAAAAAAAAAAAAAAAAAAAAAAAAAAAAAAAAAAAAATAAAAAAAAAAAAAAAAAAAAAAAAAAAAAAAAAAAAAAAAAAAAAAAAAAAAAAAAAAAAAAAAAAAAAAAAAAAAAAAAAAAAAAAAAAAAAAAAAAAAAAATCTAGAGCAAAACTGCATTTAAATCTGAAAATGTCATCTGGACCCCCTAACTTATCATACAAATTTTTTTTCATAAGGAAAAAGAAACGCAAATGGCCATATCTTAGGCAAAAGTGGCCCGATTTTGTCGAAATTTGTATTTGTTTTGCTCCAGAGGTCAAACCACAACTAAAAATACAAATTTCGACAAAATCGGGCCACTTTTGACAAAGATATGGCCATTTTCGTTTCTTCACCCTCATGAAAAAAAAATTTTTATGATAAGTTAGGGGGTCCAGATGACATTTTCAGATTTAAATGCAGTTTTGATCTAGAGGTCAAACCATAATTAGAAATGCAAATTTCGACAAAATCGGGCCACTTTTGACAAAGATATGGCCATTTGCGTTTGAGGGTAAAGAAACGCAAATGGCCATATCTTTGTCAAAAGTGGCCCGATTTTGTCGAAATTTGTATTTTTAGTTATGAATTGACCTCTGAAGCAGAACAAATACAAATTTTGACATAATCGGGCCACTTTTGACAAAGATATGGCCATTTGCGTTTCTTTACCCTCAAACGCAAATGGCCATATCTTTGTCAAAAGTGGCCCGATTTTGTCGAAATTTGCATTTTTAGTTAAGGTTTGATTTCTAAAGCAAAACTGCATTTAAATCTGAAAATGTTATCTGGACCCCCTAACTTATCATAAAAAAAAAAAAAAAAAAAAAAAAAAAAAAAAAAAAAAAAAAAAAAAAAAAAAAAAAATATATATATATATAAAAAAAAAAATAAAAAAAAAAAAAAAAAAAAAAAAAAAAAAAAAAAAAAAAAAAAAAAAAAAAAAAAAAAAATCTAGAGCAAAACTGCATTTAAATCTGAAAATGTCATCTGGACCCCCTAACTTATCATACAAATTTTTTTTCATAAGGGGAAAAAAAAACGCAAATGGCCATATCTTAGGCAAAAGTGGCCCGATTTTGTCGAAATTTGTATTTGTTTTGCTCCAGAGGTCAAACCACAACTAAAAATACAAATTTCGACAAAATCGGGCCACTTTTGACAAAGATATGGCCATTTTCGTTTCTTCACCCTCATGAAAAAAAATTTTTATGATAAGTTAGGGGGTCCAGATGACATTTTCAGATTTAAATGCAGTTTTGATCTAGAGGTCAAACCATAATTAGAAATGCAAATTTCGACAAAATCGGGCCACTTTTGACAAAGATATGGCCATTTGCGTTTGAGGGTAAAGAAACGCAAATGGCCATATCTTTGTCAAAAGTGGCCCGATTTTGTCGAAATTTGTATTTTTAGTTATGGTTTGACCTCTGGAGCAGAACAAATACAAATTTCGACATAATCGGGCCACTTTTGACAAAGATATGGCCATTTGCGTTTCTTTACCCTCAAACGCAAATGGCCATATCTTTGTCAAAAGTGGCCCGATTTTGTCGAAATTTGCATTTTTAGTTAAGGTTTGATTTCTAAAGCAAAACTGCATTTAAATCTGAAAATGTCATCTGGACCCCCTAACTTATCATAAAAAAAAAAAAAAATATATATAAAAAAAAAAAAAAAAAAAAAAAAAAAAAAAAAAAAAAAAAAAAAAAAAAAAAAAAAAAAAAAATAAAAAAAAAAAAAAAAAATAAAATCTAGAGCAAAACTGCATTTAAATCTGAAAATGTCATCTGGACCCCCTAACTTATCATACAAATTTTTTTTCATAAGGGGAAAAGAAACGCAAATGGCCATATTTTAGGCAAAAGTTGCCCGATTTTGTCGAAATTTGTATTTGTTTTGCTCCAGAGGTAAACCACAACTAAAAATACAAATTTCGACAAAATCGGGCCACTTTTGACAAAGATATGGCCATTTTCGTTTCTTCACCCTCATGAAAAAAAAATTTTTTATGATAAGTTAGGGGGTCCAGATGACATTTTCAGATTTAAATGCAGTTTTGATCTAGAAGTCAAACCATAATTAGAAATGCAAATTTCGACACAATCGGGCCACTTTTGACAAAGATATGGCCATTTGCGTTTGAGGGTAAAGAAACGCAAATGGCCATATCTTTGTCAAAAGTGGCCCGATTTTGTCGAAATTTGTATTTTAAGTTATGGTTTGACCTCTGGAGCAGAACAAATACAAATTTCGACATAATCGGGCCATTTTTGACAAAGATATGGCCATTTGCGTTTCTTTACCCTCAAACGCAAATGGCCATATCTTTGTCAAAAGTGGCCCGATTTTGTCGAAATTTGCATTTTTAGTTAAGGTTTGATTTCTAAAGCAAAACTGCATTTAAATCTGAAAATGTCATATGGACCCCCTAACTTATCATAAAAAAAAAAAAAATAAATTATAAAAAAAAATCTAGAGCAAAACTGCATTTAAATCTGAAAATGTCATCTGGACCCCCTAACTTATCGTAAAAATTTTTTTCATTAGGGGAAAAGAAACGCAAATGGCCATATCTTTGGCAAAAGTGGCCCGATTTTGTCGAAATTTGTATTTGTTTTGCTGCAGAGGTCAAACCACAACTAAAAATACAAATTTCGACAAATTCGGGCCACTTTTGCCAAAGATATGGCCATTTTCGTTTCTTCACCCTCATGAAAAAAAAAATTGTTATGATAAACTAGGGGGTCCAGATGACATTTTCAGAATTAAATGCAGTTTTGATCTAGAGGTCAAACCATAATTAGAAATGCAAATTTCGACAAAATCGGACCACTTTTGACAAAGATATGGCCATTTGCGTCTGAGGGTAAAGAAACGCAACTGGCCATATCTTTGTCAAAAGTGGCCCGATTTTGTCGAAATTTACATTTTTAGTTATGGTTTAACCTCTAGAGCAAAACTGCACTTAAATCTGAAAATGTCATCTGGACCCCCTAACTTATCATAAAAAAATTTTTTTCATAAGGGGAAAAGAAACGCAAATGGCCATATCTTTGTCAAAAGTTGCCCGATTTTGTCGAAATTTGTATTTTTAGTTATGGTTTGACCTCTGGAGCAAAACAAATACAAATTTCGACAAAATCGGGCCACTTTTGACAAAGATATGGCCATTTGCGTTTCTTTACCCTCAAACGCAAATGGCCATATCTTTGTCAAAAGTGGCCCGATTTTGTCGAAATTTGCATTTTTAGTTATGGTTTGACCTCTAGAGCAAAACTGCAGTTAAATCTGAAAATGTCGTCTGGACCCCTAACTTATCATAAAAAAAAAAAAAAAAAAAAAAAAATAAATAAAAAAAATCTAGAGCAAAACTGCATTTAAATATGAAAATGTCATGTGGACCCCCTAACTTATCATAAAAATTTTTTTTCATAAGGGGAAAAGAAACGCAAATGGCCATATCTTTGGCAAAAGTGGCCCGATTTTGTCGAAATTTGTATTTGTTTTGCTCCAGAGGTCAACCCATAACTAAAAATACAAATTTCGACAAAATCGGGCCACTTTTGACAAAGATATGGCCATTTGCGTTTCTTTTCCCCTTATGAAAAAAATTTTTTTGATAAGTTAGGGGTCCAAATGACATTTTCAGATTTAAATGCAGTTTTGATCTAGAGGTTAAACCATAATTAGAAATGCAATTTTCGACAAAATCGGGCCACTTTTGACAAAGATATGGCCATTTGCGTTTCTTTACCCTCAAACGCAAATGGCCATATTTTTGTCAAAAGTGGCCCGATTTGGTCGAAATTTACATTTTTTGTTATGATTTGACCTCTAGAGCAAAACTGCATTTAAATCTGAAAATGTCATCTGGACCCCCTAACTTATCATAAAAATTTTTTTTTTCATGAGGGTGAAGAAACGAAAATGGCCATATCTTTGTCAAAAGTGGCCCGATTTTGTCGAAATTTGTATTTTTAGTTATGGTTTGACCTCTAGAGCAAAACAAATACAAATTTTGACAAAATCGGACTTTTCAAAGATATGGCCATTTGCGTTTTTCCCTTATGAAAAAAATTTTATGATAAGTTAGGGATGACATTTTCAGATTTAAATGCAGTTTTGATCTAGAGGTTAAACCATAATTAGAAATGCAATTTTCGACAAAATCGGGCCACTTTTGACAAAGATATGGCCATTTGCGTTTCTTTACCCTCAAACGCAAATGGCCATATCTTTGTCAAAAGTGGCCCGATTTTGTCGAAATTTACATTTTTAGTTATGGTTTGACCTCTAGAGCAAAACTGCACTTAAATCTGAAAATGTCATCTGGACCCCCTAACTTATCATAAAAAATTTTTTTCATAAAGGGAAAAGAAACGCAAATGGCCATATCTTTGTCAAAAGTTGCCCGATTTTGTCGAAATTTGTATTTTTAGTTATGGTTTGACCTCTGGAGCAAAACAAATACAAATTTCGACAAAATCGGGCCACTTTTGACAAAGATATGGCCATTTGCGTTTCTTTACCCTCAAACGCAAATGGCCATATCTTTGTCAAAAGTGGCCCGATTTTGTCGAAATTTGCATTTTTAGTTATGGTTTGACCTCTAGAGCAAAACTGCAGTTAAATCTGAAAATGTCGTCTGGACCCCTAACTTATCATAAAAAAAAAAAAAAAAAAAAAATATAAATAAAAAAAATCTAGAGCAAAACTGCATTTAAATATGAAAATGTCATGTGGACCCCCTAACTTATCATAAAAATTTTTTTTTTTTAAAGGGGAAAAGAAACGCAAATGGCCATATCTTTGGCAAAAGTGGCCCGATTTTGTCGAAATTTGTATTTGTTTTGCTCCAGAGGTCAACCCATAACTAAAAATACAAATTTCGACAAAATCGGGCCACTTTTGCCAAAGATATGGCCATTTGCGTTTCTTTTCCCCTTATGAAAAAAATTTTTTATGATAAGTTAGGGGGTCCAGATGACATTTTCAGATTTAAATGCAGTTTTGATCTAGAGGTTAAACCATAATTAGAAATGCAATTTTCGACAAAATCGGGCCACTTTTGACAAAGATATGGCCATTTGCGTTTCTTTACCCTCAAACGCAAATGGCCATATTTTTGTCAAAAGTGGCCCGATTTGGTCGAAATTTACATTTTTTGTTATGATTTGACCTCTAGAGCAAAACTGCATTTAAATCTGAAAATGTCATCTGGACCCCCTAACTTATCATAAAAATTTTTTTTTTCATGAAGGTGAAGAAACGAAAATGGCCATATCTTTGTCAAAAGTGGCCCGATTTTGTCGAAATTTGTATTTTTAGTTATGGTTTGACCTCTAGAGCAAAACAAATACAAATTTTGACAAAATCGGGCCACTTTTGCCAAAGATATGGCCATTTGCGTTTCTTTTCCCCTTATGAAAAAAATTTTTTATGATAAGTTAGGGGGTCCAGATGACATTTTCAGATTTAAATGCAGTTTTGATCTAGAGGTTAAACCATAATTAGAAATGCAATTTTCGACAAAATCGGGCCACTTTTGACAAAGATATGGCCATTTGCGTTTCTTTACCCTCAAACGCAAATGGCCATATCTTTGTCAAAAGTGGCCCGATTTTGTCGAAATTTACATTTTTAGTTATGGTTTGACCTCTAGAGCAAAACTGCACTTAAATCTGAAAATGTCATCTGGACCCCCTAACTTATCATAAAAAATTTTTTTCATAAAGGGAAAAGAAACGCAAATGGCCATATCTTTGTCAAAAGTTGCCCGATTTTGTCGAAATTTGTATTTTTAGTTATGGTTTGACCTCTGGAGCAAAACAAATACAAATTCGACAAAATCGGGCCACTTGACGAAGATATGGCCATTTGCGTTTCTTTACCCTCAAACGCAAATGGCCATATCTTTGTCAAAAGTGGCCCGATTTTGTCGAAATTTGCATTTTTAGTTATGGTTTGACCTCTAGAGCAAAACTGCAGTTAAATCTGAAAATGTCGTCTGGACCCCTAACTTATCATAAAAAAAAAAAAAAAAAAAAATAAATAAAAATAAAAAAAATCTAGAGCAAAACTGCATTTAAATATGAAAATGTCATGTGGACCCCCTAACTTATCATAAAAATTTTTTTTCATAAGGGGAAAAGAAACGCAAATGGCCATATCTTTGGCAAAAGTGGCCCGATTTTGTCGAAATTTGTATTTGTTTTGCTCCAGAGGTCAACCCATAACTAAAAATACAAATTTCGACAAAATCGGGCCACTTTTGACAAAGATATGGCCATTTGCGTTTCTTTTCCCCTTATGAAAAAAAATTTTTATGATAAGTTAGGGGGTCCAAATGACATTTTCAGATTTAAATGCAGTTTTGATCTAGAGGTTAAACCATAATTAGAAATGCAATTTTCGACAAAATCGGGCCACTTTTGACAAAGATATGGCCATTTGCGTTTCTTTACCCTCAAACGCAAATGGCCATATCTTTGTCAAAAGTGGCCCGATTAGGTCGAAATTTACATTTTTTGTTATGATTTGACCTCTAGAGCAAAACTGCATTTAAATCTGAAAATGTCATCTGGACCCCCTAACTTATCATAAAAATTTTTTTTTTCATGAGGGTGAAGAAACGAAAATGGCCATATCTTTGTCAAAAGTGGCCCGATTTTGTCGAAATTTGTATTTTTAGTTATGGTTTGACCTCTAGAGCAAAACAAATATAAATTTCGACAAAATCGGGCCACTTTTGCCAAAGATATGGCCATTTGCGTTTCTTTTCCCCTTATGAAAAAAAATTTTTATGATAAGTTAGGGGGTCCAGATGACATTTTCAGATTTATATGCAGTTTTGCTCTAGAGGTCAAACCATAACTAAAAATGCAAATTTCGACAAAATCGGGCCACTTTTGACAAAGATATGGCCATTTGCGTTTGAGGGTAAAGAAACGCAAATGGCCATATCTTTGTCAAAAGTGGCCCGATTTTGTCGAAATTTGTATTTGTTTTGCTCCAGAATTCAAACCATAACTAAAAATGCAAATTGCGACAAAATCGGGCCACTTTTGACAAAGATATGGCCATTTGCGTTTCTTTTCCATTTATGAAAAAAAATTTTATGATAAGTTAGGGGGTCCTGATGACATTTTCAGATTTAAATGCAGTTTTGCTCTAGAGGTCAAACCATAACTAAAAATGCAAATTTCGACAAAATCGGGCCACTTTTGACAAAGATATGGCCATTTGCGTTTGAGGGTAGAGAAACGCAAATGGCCATATCTTTGTCAAAAGTGGCCCGATTTTGTCGAAATTTAAATTTTTAATTATGGTTTGACCTCTAGAGCAAAACTGCATTTAAATCTGAAAATGTCATCTGGACCCCCTAACTTATCATAAAAATTTTTTTTCATAAGGGGAAAAGAAACGCAAATGGCCATATCTTTGTCAAAAGTGGCCCGATTTTGTCGAAATTTTTATTTGTTTCGCTCCAGAGGTCAAACCATAACTAAAAATACAAATTTCGACAAAATCGGGCCACTTTCGACAAAGATATGGCCATTTTCGTTTCTTCACCCTCATGAAAAAAAAATTTTTATGTTTTTTTTATTTTTGTTTTATTTTTTTTTTTTTTTTTAATTTTTTTTTTTAATAGGGTTTTTTTTTTAATATAAAAATTTTTTTTTTTTTTTGATTGAAACTTAATTAGCGTTTTTTTTTTTTTTTTTTGTGTTTTTTTTTTTTTAATTTTTTTTTTTATTTTTTTTTTTTTTTTTTTTTTTAAATTTTTTTTTAATTTAAATTTTTTAATTTTTCCTCTCTCTTTTTTAACATTTTTTTTTTTTTGTTTTTTTAAAAGGGTGAGGGGCCGTATTTTTTTTATAATTGTCCAAATTTTGTTGAAATTTGTATTTTTAGTTATCGTTTAAAGAAAACGGCAAGTGATGGGATCGTGCACGGTTTGAAATCGATCAAGAAAAACATAGACTTGAAAGGCGATGTGTGCGAAACTTGCGCGAAGAGCAAAATATACGTTGGATCGTTTCCAAGGGCATCTGAGATTCACGCAAAAGAAGTGTTAAGTCTTGTGCATAATATATCTATATATATATATATATATATATATACATATATAATATATAACTAACTCAAGGTCAAACGATGAGGAACTTCACGGCCAGTCAGTCAAGTGTCATTGGCATTACTTATCTTGGCTGTTGACATTGTTGCTGTTGCTGTTGTTGTTGCAGTTGTTGTTGTTGTTCTATTAGCTGTTATTGCTGCTCACAAGTTGTGTTGTCGAGCAGTGAATCGATTTGCATTTGCATTTAGTATTATTGGGTGGCATTTGAGCTTTCAGCACTTACCTGCCATCTAATCATGACATGCGTCACTTTGTCCTCTGTACGCACGGAGAGGACAAAATCACCTGGTTTACTTTGAGATTCACGGACAAGAAACGAACCATTCTTGCCAAGCTCCAGTATCAATTTTTCAGCTTCTTTGCCAGAAAGATTGCCGTGAAACCATCTGCAAAATACACAAAAACACAAACAAAATGAAACAAATGTTTTACTTGACTATAATTATTATTGTAAATATATGTTAGCTTTTAAATATATATATATATATATATATATATATATATATATATATAGTAATCACGTTCGTGGGTTTCTTGAGTTTAAGTAGCAGTTCTGAGTGAACGGTTTGAACTGAAAACTGGACTCCTGACTCTGCTCTCCGTATTGCTGTCTCTCTGGCAGAATGTTGTTGTTGTTCTTGTTGTTGTTATTATTATTTTTTATTTATTATGTGTTGTGCTGTGTTGTGTTTATTTTCTTGCTACGTACGCGCTTGAAATGCAACTATGAACTGCACATACAGCTATTTGCCAGGCATGTGAGAACGCTAAGCGCTAAAAGACAACAACAAAACTAAAAACGATGCCGACAACGACAGCAGTTGCCATTATTGTCTGAACTTAAAATCAAAAATTTGAAGAAGCGAGAGACGAAAATAAGTAACGAAGGAGCCGACAACAGTGGACAGCAAGCGTTTGATGTTGCGGACAAAACAAAACAAGCAAGCAAAAAATTTCATGAAAATAACGGTACAATGCATGCAACAAGGTGTTATATATGCGGCCGTGAAGGTCATTTTTAATTGCTCAGTGCAAAGAAATAATAAATATAAAAAAACATTACGTGGATAAGGTTTAGATGCCATCGATAAGTCGGGTATAGCGGCGTGTAACAGTAAAGTGACAAATCGATGTGGGTCTGGCCACTGGCGAACTGCTACATGTATTGTGTATCTGGTTTGTTGACTTTACCATGAAAAATTATCCGCTGGCGAAAATGGTCACAACAGCCGCATATTGGTACAGTAATCGCTGGCATTGCAAACAAACTTTATCATTTCTTTTACGTAACTTTATCTTCAAATCGCCGAGAGGCAACTCGGCTGAAAAAGCGGTGATTGATACGCGTGACGAAAAGGCATAATAAAAGACACCCAAAAAGTCACAATACTGCAGGCTAAAGATAAATTTTATTAAGGACTGTGTCGGCAAGCATCGAAAAGCTGAAGTGTATCAACCGCGTAGACCTGCCAAAAAATTTACGTTGTTTCCAAAATTGCATAATCGTCAAGGCCAAAAATTCGGCAAATAAATGAGTTTTCCGTTATAGTGGACAAGATAGAGGAAATTGATGATGGTACTTTTTGAAGACATTTTGACAATTTTGTTGCTGTCGAGACTTGGAAAAAGTTTTGAAAATGTTGTCGAAACGATCGAAACGCGAGAGCAGTTGCCATTATACTTAAAATCAAAAAATTTGAAGAAGGCGAGAGACGAAAAATAAGTAACGAAGGAGCCGACAACAGTGGACAGCAAGCGTTTGTGTTGCGGACAAAACAAAACAAGCAAGCAAAAAATTTCATGAAAATAACGGTACAATGCATGCAACAAGGTGTTATATATGCGGCCGTGAAGGTCATTTTGTTGCTCAGTGCAAAGAAAGAATAAATGATAAAGGAAAAGCAACGACGCTCGCTATACTCGCGAGTGTGCAGTGTAACAGTAAAGTGACAAAATCGATGTGGTGTCTGGCCACTGGCGAACTTGCTTACATGTATTGTGATAAATCCTGGTTTGTTGACTTTCAAGAACACAATGAAAAAATTATTCTCGCTGGCGAAAATTTCATAACAGCCGACGGCATTGGTACTGTGTGTGTAAATTCGGGAAAGTTTTGCATTAAAATTGCAAACAAACTTTACATTTCTTTTACTTTATCTTCAAAAGCCGTGCAAAGGAGTAAAAAGCGGTGATTGAGAGAGAGAGGAGAGAGCCATAATAAAAGACACCCAAAAACAAAAAAAAAAAAAAGAAAAAAGTCACAATACTGGAGGCTACTAAGTGTAGTAACTTATTAACGATTGATGTGAAAATGGAAAAGTGAATGTACTCAAATGCAAGCTGCAGTGAATTATGCAAGTGGCATAATCGTCAAGGCCATCGAAATATGGCAAGTTTAAAGAAAACGGCAAGTGATGGGATCGTGCACGGTTTGAAGTCGATCAAGAAAAACATAGACTTGAAAGGCGATGTGTGCGAAACTTGCGCGAAGAGCAAAATATACGTTGGATCGTTTCCAAGGGCATCTGAGATTCACGCAAAAGAAGTGTTAAGTCTTGTGCATACCGACATATGTGGACCAATCAATACGACGTCTCCCGGAAGGACGTGGAACTTTGCGACATTTATCGACGATTATTCTCGTTATACTTTTGTGTATTTCTTGAAGTCGCGGGACTATATCCTAAAAGCGTTTAAAGACTTTGTACTGTTTGCCGAAAGACAATGCGGTATAAAGCTAGAAGCAATCCGCAGCGATAACGGTCCGGAGTACGTGAGTCGTGAATTCAATCAATTCTTATCGGAAAACTGCATAAAAAAAAGCTGACGGTACCTTATACCCCGCAACAGAACAGCGTTGCAGAACACGCAAATTGCACGCTAGTTCAGATGGCCAGAAGTATGTTGGTATATTCTGGTGCGAAAGAGATCCTATGAGGAGGCAGTACAGACTGCTGCCTATCTGCGCAATAGGTCGGAGATAAAAACGTTGATAGACAAGACGCCATATGAGATGTGGACCGTTAAAAAGCAATGAAGAAGTGCAGGCAGAAGCAGATATTGAGTCAAACAATCAAAGCAATGAAAGAAACGAGACCGAAGAATTTGCGCGAAGCAATGAAGTGGAGTCACCCGAATTATGTGTCTAGCTTAGAATCCAACCTTGCATAATCGTAGCAAACATATTGATATTGAGTACCATCATGTTCGAGAGTTGTATGCTAAAAACGAGATAGAAATTGAATATTTATGTACAAGCGATATGATGTCTGATATATTAACCGAGAATTTACAAAAAAACAAACATGTGAAATGTATTAATGAAATTAAATGTTGTTAATCTTGGTATGTAGTTAAGTATGTAATCATTGAGAGAGAGTGTTGAAATATGTTTGAATATCACAGCAACGAGTAATACATATGTATCGCTATAAAGATTAATATCGAAGCTCTGATCACACGTGTATTGTGTTCTCGTTTTGCATTGTATTCTCCTAAGTTAAGTTGCGCTCAATTCTTCAATAAGTAAAGCCGCACTCGCGCATAATAAAGATAATCCATAATTAGAAACTGCGTTTGACTCTTCATTTTGCCCCGATATTTTTGCAACAGGTTATGGGCCCAACAGAGGGTCATGAAGAGTACTGTTCGTTATTTTTAATTGATGTGTGCTATATTAATAATATAATAAACATTAGTGGATAAGGTTTAGATGCCATCGATAAGTTGGATAGCGGAAACTATGCGGTGTGGTCGGTGCATATGAACAGTGTGCTGGTGCATAATGACTTATGGCCAATTGTTAGAGGAAGAATTCTGAAATCGGAGAGTGCAACTTCGGCTGAAAAAGCTGAGTTTGATACGCGTGACGAAAAGGCATTAGCAAGTATACTGCTGGGTATAAAAGCGCCAAAGATAAGTTTTATTAAGAACTGTGTTTCGGCAAGCATCTTGGATAAGCTCGCCGGTGTGTATCAGCCGCGTAGACCTGCCAAAAAAATTTACGTTGTTTCCAAAATTGCTTCGGTTAAGCTTGCCAGAGAATTCGGCTGTGCAAAACTACATAAATGAGTTTTCCGTTATAGTGGACAAGATAGAGGAAATTGATATGGTAATTTCTGAAGACATTTTGACAATTTTGTTGCTGTCGAGACTTGGAAAAAGTTTTGAAAATGTTGTCGTCGCGATCGAAACGCGAGAGCAGTTGCCATTATTGTCTGAACTTAAAATCAAAAAATTTGAAGAAGGCGAGAGACGAAAAATAAGTAACGAAGGAGCCGACAACAGTGGACAGCAAGCGTTTGTGTTGCGGACAAAACAAAACAAGCAAGCAAAAAATTTCATGAAAATAACGGTACAATGCATGCAACAAGGTGTTATATATGCGGCCGTGAAGGTCATTTTGTTGCTCAGTGCAAAGAAAGAATAAATGATAAAGGAAAAGCAACGACGCTCGCTATACTCGCGAGTGTGCAGTGTAACAGTAAAGTGACAAAATCGATGTGGTGTCTGGCCACTGGCGAACTTGCTTACATGTATTGTGATAAATCCTGGTTTGTTGACTTTCAAGAACACAATGAAAAAATTATTCTCGCTGGCGAAAATTTCATAACAGCCGACGGCATTGGTACTGTGTGTGTAAATTCGGGAAAGTTTTGCATTGCAAACAAACTTTATATTTCTTTTACTTTACTTTATCTTCAAAAGCCGTGGCAAAAGGGTAAAAAGCGGTGATTGAGAGAGAGAGAGAGAGAGCCATAATAAAAGACACCCAAAAAGTCACAATACTGGAGGCTACTAAGTGTAGTAACTTATTAACGATTGATGTGAAAATGGAAAAGTGAATGTACTCAAATGCAAGCTGCAGTGAATTATGCAAGTGGCATAATCGTCAAGGCCATCGAAATATGGCAAGTTTAAAGAAAACGGCAAGTGATGGGATCGTGCACGGTTTGAAGTCGATCAAGAAAAACATAGACTTGAAAGGCGATGTGTGCGAAACTTGCGCGAAGAGCAAAATATACGTTGGATCGTTTCCAAGGGCATCTGAGATTCACGCAAAAGAAGTGTTAAGTCTTGTGCATATGCAAATATATATATATATATATATAAATATATTTATGTATATATATATATATATATATATATATATATATATATATATATATATATATATATATATATATATATATATATATATATAATATATATAACTAACTCAAGGTCAAACGATGAGGAACTTTACGGCCAGTCAGTCAGTCAGTTAGTCGTTGGCATTACTTATCTTGGCTGTTGACATTGTTGCTGTTGCTGTTGTTGTTGCAGTTGTTGTTGTTGTTCTATTAGCTGTTATTGCTGCTCACAAGTTGTGTTGTCGAGCAGTGAATCGATTTGCATTTGCATTTAGTATTATTGGGTGGCATTTGAGCTTTCAGCACTTACCTGCCATCTAATCATGACATGCGTCACTTTGTCCTCTGTACGCACGGAGAGGACAAAATCACCTGGTTTACTTTGAGATTCACGGACAAGAAACGAACCATTCTTGCCAAGCTCCAGTATCAATTTTTCAGCTTCTTTGCCAGAAAGATTGCCGTGAAACCATCTGCAAAATACACAAAAAAACACAAACAAAAATGAAACAAATGTTTTACTTGACTATAATATTATTATTATTGGGCTTTTAAATATATATATATATATATATATATATATATATATATATCTATATATATATATATATATATAAATATAAATAGTTACGCGTGGGTTTCTTGAGTTTAAGTAGCAGTTCTGAGTGAACGGTTTGAACTGAAAACTGAAATCTGAAAACTGGACTCCTGACTCTGCTCTCCGTATTGCTGTCTCTCTGGCAGAATGTTGTTGTTGTTCTTGTTGTTGTTATTATTATTTTTTATTTATTATGTGTTGTGCTGTGTTGTGTTTATTTTCTTGCTACGTACGCGCTTGAAATGCAACTATGAACTGCACATACAGCTATTTGCCAGGCATGTGAGAAGCGCTAAGCGCTAAGCGACAACAACAAAACTAAAAACGATGCCGACAACGACAGCAGTTGCCATTATTGTCTGAACTTAAAATCAAAAAATTTGAAGAAGGCGAGAGACGAAAAATAAGTAACGAAGGAGCCGACAACAGTGGACAGCAAGCGTTTGTGTTGCGGACAAAACAAAACAAGCAAGCAAAAAATTTCATGAAAATAACGGTACAATGCATGCAACAAGGTGTTATATATGCGGCCGTGAAGGTCATTTTGTTGCTCAGTGCAAAGAAAGAATAAATGATAAAGGAAAAGCAACGACGCTCGCTATACTCGCGAGTGTGCAGTGTAACAGTAAAGTGACAAAATCGATGTGGTGTCTGGCCACTGGCGAACTTGCTTACATGTATTGTGATAAATCCTGGTTTGTTGACTTTCAAGAACACAATGAAAAAATTATTCTCGCTGGCGAAAATTTCATAACAGCCGACGGCATTGGTACTGTGTGTGTAAATTCGGGAAAGTTTTGCATTGCAAACAAACTTTATATTTCTTTTACTTTACTTTATCTTCAAAAGCCGTGGCAAAAGGGTAAAAAGCGGTGATTGAGAGAGAGAGAGAGAGAGCCATAATAAAAGACACCCAAAAAGTCACAATACTGGAGGCTACTAAGTGTAGTAACTTATTAACGATTGATGTGAAAATGGAAAAGTGAATGTACTCAAATGCAAGCTGCAGTGAATTATGCAAGTGGCATAATCGTCAAGGCCATCGAAATATGGCAAGTTTAAAGAAAACGGCAAGTGATGGGATCGTGCACGGTTTGAAGTCGATCAAGAAAAACATAGACTTGAAAGGCGATGTGTGCGAAACTTGCGCGAAGAGCAAAATATACGTTGGATCGTTTCCAAGGGCATCTGAGATTCACGCAAAAGAAGTGTTAAGTCTTGTGCATATGCAAATATATATATATATATATATATATATATATTTATGTATATATATATATATATATATATATATATATATATATATATATATATATATATATATATATATATATATATATATATATATAACTAACTCAAGGTCAAACGATGAGGAACTTTACGGCCAGTCAGTCAGTCAGTTAGTCGTTGGCATTACTTATCTTGGCTGTTGACATTGTTGCTGTTGCTGTTGTTGTTGCAGTTGTTGTTGTTGTTCTATTAGCTGTTATTGCTGCTCACAAGTTGTGTTGTCGAGCAGTGAATCGATTTGCATTTGCATTTAGTATTATTGGGTGGCATTTGAGCTTTCAGCACTTACCTGCCATCTAATCATGACATGCGTCACTTTGTCCTCTGTACGCACGGAGAGGACAAAATCACCTGGTTTACTTTGAGATTCACGGACAAGAAACGAACCATTCTTGCCAAGCTCCAGTATCAATTTTTCAGCTTCTTTGCCAGAAAGATTGCCGTGAAACCATCTGCAAAATACACAAAAAAACACAAACAAAAATGAAACAAATGTTTTACTTGACTATAATATTATTATTATTGGGCTTTTAAATATATATATATATATATATATATATATATATATATATATATATATTAAATAGTTACGCGTGGGTTTCTTGAGTTTAAGTAGCAGTTCTGAGTGAACGGTTTGAACTGAAAACTGAAATCTGAAAACTGGACTCCTGACTCTGCTCTCCGTATTGCTGTCTCTCTGGCAGAATGTTGTTGTTGTTCTTGTTGTTGTTATTATTATTTTTTATTTATTATGTGTTGTGCTGTGTTGTGTTTATTTTCTTGCTACGTACGCGCTTGAAATGCAACTATGAACTGCACATACAGCTATTTGCCAGGCATGTGAGAAGCGCTAAGCGCTAAGCGAAAACAACAACAAAACTAAAAACGATGCCGACAACGACAGCAGTTGCCATTATTGTCTGAACTTAAAATCAAAAAATTTGAAGAAGGCGAGAGACGAAAAATAAGTAACGAAGGAGCCGACAACAGTGGACAGCAAGCGTTTGTGTTGCGGACAAAACAAAACAAGCAAGCAAAAAATTTCATGAAAATAACGGTACAATGCATGCAACAAGGTGTTATATATGCGGCCGTGAAGGTCATTTTGTTGCTCAGTGCAAAGAAAGAATAAATGATAAAGGAAAAGCAACGACGCTCGCTATACTCGCGAGTGTGCAGTGTAACAGTAAAGTGACAAAATCGATGTGGTGTCTGGCCACTGGCGAACTTGCTTACATGTATTGTGATAAATCCTGGTTTGTTGACTTTCAAGAACACAATGAAAAAATTATTCTCGCTGGCGAAAATTTCATAACAGCCGACGGCATTGGTACTGTGTGTGTAAATTCGGGAAAGTTTTGCATTGCAAACAAACTTTATATTTCTTTTACTTTACTTTATCTTCAAAAGCCGTGGCAAAAGGGTAAAAAGCGGTGATTGAGAGAGAGAGAGAGAGAGAGCCATAATAAAAGACACCCAAAAAGTCACAATACTGGAGGCTACTAAGTGTAGTAACTTATTAACGATTGATGTGAAAATGGAAAAGTGAATGTACTCAAATGCAAGCTGCAGTGAATTATGCAAGTGGCATAATCGTCAAGGCCATCGAAATATGGCAAGTTTAAAGAAAACGGCAAGTGATGGGATCGTGCACGGTTTGAAGTCGATCAAGAAAAACATAGACTTGAAAGGCGATGTGTGCGAAACTTGCGCGAAGAGCAAAATATACGTTGGATCGTTTCCAAGGGCATCTGAGATTCACGCAAAAGAAGTGTTAAGTCTTGTGCATATGCAAATATATATATATATATATATATATATATATATTTATGTATATATATATATATATATATATATATATATATATATATAACTAACTCAAGGTCAAACGATGAGGAACTTTACGGCCAGTCAGTCAGTCAGTTAGTCGTTGGCATTACTTATCTTGGCTGTTGACATTGTTGCTGTTGCTGTTGTTGTTGCAGTTGTTGTTGTTGTTCTATTAGCTGTTATTGCTGCTCACAAGTTGTGTTGTCGAGCAGTGAATCGATTTGCATTTGCATTTAGTATTATTGGGTGGCATTTGAGCTTTCAGCACTTACCTGCCATCTAATCATGACATGCGTCACTTTGTCCTCTGTACGCACGGAGAGGACAAAATCACCTGGTTTACTTTGAGATTCACGGACAAGAAACGAACCATTCTTGCCAAGCTCCAGTATCAATTTTTCAGCTTCTTTGCCAGAAAGATTGCCGTGAAACCATCTGCAAAATACACAAAAAAACACAAACAAAAATGAAACAAATGTTTTACTTGACTATAATATTATTATTATTGGGCTTTTAAATATATATATCTATATATATATATATATATATATATATATATATATATATATATATATATATATATAAAATAGTTACGCGTGGGTTTCTTGAGTTTAAGTAGCAGTTCTGAGTGAACGGTTTGAACTGAAAACTGAAATCTGAAAACTGGACTCCTGACTCTGCTCTCCGTATTGCTGTCTCTCTGGCAGAATGTTGTTGTTGTTCTTGTTGTTGTTATTATTATTTTTTATTTATTATGTGTTGTGCTGTGTTGTGTTTATTTTCTTGCTACGTACGCGCTTGAAATGCAACTATGAACTGCACATACAGCTATTTGCCAGGCATGTGAGAAGCGCTAAGCGCTAAGCGACAACAACAAAACTAAAAACGATGCCGACAACGACAGCAGTTGCCATTATTGTCTGAACTTAAAATCAAAAAATTTGAAGAAGGCGAGAGACGAAAAATAAGTAACGAAGGAGCCGACAACAGTGGACAGCAAGCGTTTGTGTTGCGGACAAAACAAAACAAGCAAGCAAAAAATTTCATGAAAATAACGGTACAATGCATGCAACAAGGTGTTATATATGCGGCCGTGAAGGTCATTTTGTTGCTCAGTGCAAAGAAAGAATAAATGATAAAGGAAAAGCAACGACGCTCGCTATACTCGCGAGTGTGCAGTGTAACAGTAAAGTGACAAAATCGATGTGGTGTCTGGCCACTGGCGAACTTGCTTACATGTATTGTGATAAATCCTGGTTTGTTGACTTTCAAGAACACAATGAAAAAATTATTCTCGCTGGCGAAAATTTCATAACAGCCGACGGCATTGGTACTGTGTGTGTAAATTCGGGAAAGTTTTGCATTGCAAACAAACTTTATATTTCTTTTACTTTACTTTATCTTCAAAAGCCGTGGCAAAAGGGTAAAAAGCGGTGATTGAGAGAGAGAGAGAGAGAGCCATAATAAAAGACACCCAAAAAGTCACAATACTGGAGGCTACTAAGTGTAGTAACTTATTAACGATTGATGTGAAAATGGAAAAGTGAATGTACTCAAATGCAAGCTGCAGTGAATTATGCAAGTGGCATAATCGTCAAGGCCATCGAAATATGGCAAGTTTAAAGAAAACGGCAAGTGATGGGATCGTGCACGGTTTGAAGTCGATCAAGAAAAACATAGACTTGAAAGGCGATGTGTGCGAAACTTGCGCGAAGAGCAAAATATACGTTGGATCGTTTCCAAGGGCATCTGAGATTCACGCAAAAGAAGTGTTAAGTCTTGTGCATATGCAAATATATATATATATATATATATAAATATATTTATGTATATATATATATATATATATATATATATATATATATATATATATATATATATAATATATATAACTAACTCAAGGTCAAACGATGAGGAACTTTACGGCCAGTCAGTCAGTCAGTTAGTCGTTGGCATTACTTATCTTGGCTGTTGACATTGTTGCTGTTGCTGTTGTTGTTGCAGTTGTTGTTGTTGTTCTATTAGCTGTTATTGCTGCTCACAAGTTGTGTTGTCGAGCAGTGAATCGATTTGCATTTGCATTTAGTATTATTGGGTGGCATTTGAGCTTTCAGCACTTACCTGCCATCTAATCATGACATGCGTCACTTTGTCCTCTGTACGCACGGAGAGGACAAAATCACCTGGTTTACTTTGAGATTCACGGACAAGAAACGAACCATTCTTGCCAAGCTCCAGTATCAATTTTTCAGCTTCTTTGCCAGAAAGATTGCCGTGAAACCATCTGCAAAATACACAAAAAAACACAAACAAAAATGAAACAAATGTTTTACTTGACTATAATATTATTATTATTGGGCTTTTAAATATATATACTATATATATATATATATATATATATATATATATATAAATAAAAGTTACGCGTGGGTTTCTTGAGTTTAAGTAGCAGTTCTGAGTGAACGGTTTGAACTGAAAACTGAAATCTGAAAACTGGACTCCTGACTCTGCTCTCCGTATTGCTGTCTCTCTGGCAGAATGTTGTTGTTGTTCTTGTTGTTGTTATTATTATTTTTTATTTATTATGTGTTGTGCTGTGTTGTGTTTATTTTCTTGCTACGTACGCGCTTGAAATGCAACTATGAACTGCACATACAGCTATTTGCCAGGCATGTGAGAAGCGCTAAGCGACAACAACAAAACTAAAAACGATGCCGACAACGACAGCAGTTGCCATTATTGTCTGAACTTAAAATCAAAAAATTTGAAGAAGGCGAGAGACGAAAAATAAGTAACGAAGGAGCCGACAACAGTGGACAGCAAGCGTTTGTGTTGCGGACAAAACAAAACAAGCAAGCAAAAAATTTCATGAAAATAACGGTACAATGCATGCAACAAGGTGTTATATATGCGGCCGTGAAGGTCATTTTGTTGCTCAGTGCAAAGAAAGAATAAATGATAAAGGAAAAGCAACGACGCTCGCTATACTCGCGAGTGTGCAGTGTAACAGTAAAGTGACAAAATCGATGTGGTGTCTGGCCACTGGCGAACTTGCTTACATGTATTGTGATAAATCCTGGTTTGTTGACTTTCAAGAACACAATGAAAAAATTATTCTCGCTGGCGAAAATTTCATAACAGCCGACGGCATTGGTACTGTGTGTGTAAATTCGGGAAAGTTTTGCATTGCAAACAAACTTTATATTTCTTTTACTTTACTTTATCTTCAAAAGCCGTGGCAAAAGGGTAAAAAGCGGTGATTGAGAGAGAGAGAGAGAGAGCCATAATAAAAGACACCCAAAAAGTCACAATACTGGAGGCTACTAAGTGTAGTAACTTATTAACGATTGATGTGAAAATGGAAAAGTGAATGTACTCAAATGCAAGCTGCAGTGAATTATGCAAGTGGCATAATCGTCAAGGCCATCGAAATATGGCAAGTTTAAAGAAAACGGCAAGTGATGGGATCGTGCACGGTTTGAAGTCGATCAAGAAAAACATAGACTTGAAAGGCGATGTGTGCGAAACTTGCGCGAAGAGCAAAATATACGTTGGATCGTTTCCAAGGGCATCTGAGATTCACGCAAAAGAAGTGTTAAGTCTTGTGCATATGCAAATATATATATATATATATATATATATATATATATATATATATATATATATATATATATATATATATATAATATATATAACTAACTCAAGGTCAAACGATGAGGAACTTTACGGCCAGTCAGTCAGTCAGTTAGTCGTTGGCATTACTTATCTTGGCTGTTGACATTGTTGCTGTTGTTGTTGTTGTTGCAGTTGTTGTTGTTGTTCTATTAGCTGTTATTGCTGCTCACAAGTTGTGTTGTCGAGCAGTGAATCGATTTGCATTTGCATTTAGTATTATTGGGTGGCATTTGAGCTTTCAGCACTTACCTGCCATCTAATCATGACATGCGTCACTTTGTCCTCTGTACGCACGGAGAGGACAAAATCACCTGGTTTACTTTGAGATTCACGGACAAGAAACGAACCATTCTTGCCAAGCTCCAGTATCAATTTTTCAGCTTCTTTGCCAGAAAGATTGCCGTGAAACCATCTGCAAAATACACAAAAAAACACAAACAAAAATGAAACAAATGTTTTACTTGACTATAATATTATTATTATTGGGCTTTTAAATATATATATATATATATATATATATATATATATATATATATATATATATATATATATAAATAGTTACGCGTGGGTTTCTTGAGTTTAAGTAGCAGTTCTGAGTGAACGGTTTGAACTGAAAACTGAAATCTGAAAACTGGACTCCTGACTCTGCTCTCCGTATTGCTGTCTCTCTGGCAGAATGTTGTTGTTGTTCTTGTTGTTGTTATTATTATTTTTTATTTATTATGTGTTGTGCTGTGTTGTGTTTATTTTCTTGCTACGTACGCGCTTGAAATGCAACTATGAACTGCACATACAGCTATTTGCCAGGCATGTGAGAAGCGCTAAGCGCTAAGCGACAACAACAAAACTAAAAACGATGCCGACAACGACAGCAGTTGCCATTATTGTCTGAACTTAAAATCAAAAAATTTGAAGAAGGCGAGAGACGAAAAATAAGTAACGAAGGAGCCGACAACAGTGGACAGCAAGCGTTTGTGTTGCGGACAAAACAAAACAAGCAAGCAAAAAATTTCATGAAAATAACGGTACAATGCATGCAACAAGGTGTTATATATGCGGCCGTGAAGGTCATTTTGTTGCTCAGTGCAAAGAAAGAATAAATGATAAAGGAAAAGCAACGACGCTCGCTATACTCGCGAGTGTGCAGTGTAACAGTAAAGTGACAAAATCGATGTGGTGTCTGGCCACTGGCGAACTTGCTTACATGTATTGTGATAAATCCTGGTTTGTTGACTTTCAAGAACACAATGAAAAAATTATTCTCGCTGGCGAAAATTTCATAACAGCCGACGGCATTGGTACTGTGTGTGTAAATTCGGGAAAGTTTTGCATTGCAAACAAACTTTATATTTCTTTTACTTTACTTTATCTTCAAAAGCCGTGGCAAAAGGGTAAAAAGCGGTGATTGAGAGAGAGAGAGAGAGAGCCATAATAAAAGACACCCAAAAAGTCACAATACTGGAGGCTACTAAGTGTAGTAACTTATTAACGATTGATGTGAAAATGGAAAAGTGAATGTACTCAAATGCAAGCTGCAGTGAATTATGCAAGTGGCATAATCGTCAAGGCCATCGAAATATGGCAAGTTTAAAGAAAACGGCAAGTGATGGGATCGTGCACGGTTTGAAGTCGATCAAGAAAAACATAGACTTGAAAGGCGATGTGTGCGAAACTTGCGCGAAGAGCAAAATATACGTTGGATCGTTTCCAAGGGCATCTGAGATTCACGCAAAAGAAGTGTTAAGTCTTGTGCATATGCAAATATATATATATATATATATATATTATATATATATATATATATATATATATATATATATATATATATAATATATATAAATATAACTAACTCAAGGTCAAACGATGAGGAACTTTACGGCCAGTCAGTCAGTCAGTTAGTCGTTGGCATTACTTATCTTGGCTGTTGACATTGTTGCTGTTGTTGTTGTTGTTGCAGTTGTTGTTGTTGTTCTATTAGCTGTTATTGCTGCTCACAAGTTGTGTTGTCGAGCAGTGAATCGATTTGCATTTGCATTTAGTATTATTGGGTGGCATTTGAGCTTTCAGCACTTACCTGCCATCTAATCATGACATGCGTCACTTTGTCCTCTGTACGCACGGAGAGGACAAAATCACCTGGTTTACTTTGAGATTCACGGACAAGAAACGAACCATTCTTGCCAAGCTCCAGTATCAATTTTTCAGCTTCTTTGCCAGAAAGATTGCCGTGAAACCATCTGCAAAATACACAAAAAAACACAAACAAAAATGAAACAAATGTTTTACTTGACTATAATATTATTATTATTGGGCTTTTAAATATATATATATATATATATATATATATATATATATATATATATATATATATATATATATATTAAATAGTTACGCGTGGGTTTCTTGAGTTTAAGTAGCAGTTCTGAGTGAACGGTTTGAACTGAAAACTGAAATCTGAAAACTGGACTCCTGACTCTGCTCTCCGTATTGCTGTCTCTCTGGCAGAATGTTGTTGTTGTTCTTGTTGTTGTTATTATTATTTTTTATTTATTATGTGTTGTGCTGTGTTGTGTTTATTTTCTTGCTACGTACGCGCTTGAAATGCAACTATGAACTGCACATACAGCTATTTGCCAGGCATGTGAGAAGCGCTAAGCGCTAAGCGACAACAACAAAACTAAAAACGATGCCGACAACGACAGCAGTTGCCATTATTGTCTGAACTTAAAATCAAAAAATTTGAAGAAGGCGAGAGACGAAAAATAAGTAACGAAGGAGCCGACAACAGTGGACAGCAAGCGTTTGTGTTGCGGACAAAACAAAACAAGCAAGCAAAAAATTTCATGAAAATAACGGTACAATGCATGCAACAAGGTGTTATATATGCGGCCGTGAAGGTCATTTTGTTGCTCAGTGCAAAGAAAGAATAAATGATAAAGGAAAAGCAACGACGCTCGCTATACTCGCGAGTGTGCAGTGTAACAGTAAAGTGACAAAATCGATGTGGTGTCTGGCCACTGGCGAACTTGCTTACATGTATTGTGATAAATCCTGGTTTGTTGACTTTCAAGAACACAATGAAAAAATTATTCTCGCTGGCGAAAATTTCATAACAGCCGACGGCATTGGTACTGTGTGTGTAAATTCGGGAAAGTTTTGCATTGCAAACAAACTTTATATTTCTTTTACTTTACTTTATCTTCAAAAGCCGTGGCAAAAGGGTAAAAAGCGGTGATTGAGAGAGAGAGAGAGAGAGAGCCATAATAAAAGACACCCAAAAAGTCACAATACTGGAGGCTACTAAGTGTAGTAACTTATTAACGATTGATGTGAAAATGGAAAAGTGAATGTACTCAAATGCAAGCTGCAGTGAATTATGCAAGTGGCATAATCGTCAAGGCCATCGAAATATGGCAAGTTTAAAGAAAACGGCAAGTGATGGGATCGTGCACGGTTTGAAGTCGATCAAGAAAAACATAGACTTGAAAGGCGATGTGTGCGAAACTTGCGCGAAGAGCAAAATATACGTTGGATCGTTTCCAAGGGCATCTGAGATTCACGCAAAAGAAGTGTTAAGTCTTGTGCATATGCAAATATATATATATATATATAAATATATTTATATATATATATATATATATATATATATATATATATATATATATATATATATATATATATATATATATATATATATATATATATATATATAACATAATAACTCAAGGTCAAACGATGAGGAACTTTACGGCCAGTCAGTCAGTCAGTTAGTCGTTGGCATTACTTATCTTGGCTGTTGACATTGTTGCTGTTGCTGTTGTTGTTGCAGTTGTTGTTGTTGTTCTATTAGCTGTTATTGCTGCTCACAAGTTGTGTTGTCGAGCAGTGAATCGATTTGCATTTGCATTTAGTATTATTGGGTGGCATTTGAGCTTTCAGCACTTACCTGCCATCTAATCATGACATGCGTCACTTTGTCCTCTGTACGCACGGAGAGGACAAAATCACCTGGTTTACTTTGAGATTCACGGACAAGAAACGAACCATTCTTGCCAAGCTCCAGTATCAATTTTTCAGCTTCTTTGCCAGAAAGATTGCCGTGAAACCATCTGCAAAATACACAAAAAAACACAAACAAAAATGAAACAAATGTTTTACTTGACTATAATATTATTATTATTGGGCTTTTAAATATATATATATATATATATATATATATATATATATATATATATATATATAATATATATATATTAAATAGTTACGCGTGGGTTTCTTGAGTTTAAGTAGCAGTTCTGAGTGAACGGTTTGAACTGAAAACTGAAATCTGAAAACTGGACTCCTGACTCTGCTCTCCGTATTGCTGTCTCTCTGGCAGAATGTTGTTGTTGTTCTTGTTGTTGTTATTATTATTTTTTATTTATTATGTGTTGTGCTGTGTTGTGTTTATTTTCTTGCTACGTACGCGCTTGAAATGCAACTATGAACTGCACATACAGCTATTTGCCAGGCATGTGAGAAGCGCTAAGCGCTAAGCGACAACAACAAAACTAAAAACGATGCCGACAACGACAGCAGTTGCCATTATTGTCTGAACTTAAAATCAAAAAATTTGAAGAAGGCGAGAGACGAAAAATAAGTAACGAAGGAGCCGACAACAGTGGACAGCAAGCGTTTGTGTTGCGGACAAAACAAAACAAGCAAGCAAAAAATTTCATGAAAATAACGGTACAATGCATGCAACAAGGTGTTATATATGCGGCCGTGAAGGTCATTTTGTTGCTCAGTGCAAAGAAAGAATAAATGATAAAGGAAAAGCAACGACGCTCGCTATACTCGCGAGTGTGCAGTGTAACAGTAAAGTGACAAAATCGATGTGGTGTCTGGCCACTGGCGAACTTGCTTACATGTATTGTGATAAATCCTGGTTTGTTGACTTTCAAGAACACAATGAAAAAATTATTCTCGCTGGCGAAAATTTCATAACAGCCGACGGCATTGGTACTGTGTGTGTAAATTCGGGAAAGTTTTGCATTGCAAACAAACTTTATATTTCTTTTACTTTACTTTATCTTCAAAAGCCGTGGCAAAAGGGTAAAAAGCGGTGATTGAGAGAGAGAGAGAGAGAGCCATAATAAAAGACACCCAAAAAGTCACAATACTGGAGGCTACTAAGTGTAGTAACTTATTAACGATTGATGTGAAAATGGAAAAGTGAATGTACTCAAATGCAAGCTGCAGTGAATTATGCAAGTGGCATAATCGTCAAGGCCATCGAAATATGGCAAGTTTAAAGAAAACGGCAAGTGATGGGATCGTGCACGGTTTGAAGTCGATCAAGAAAAACATAGACTTGAAAGGCGATGTGTGCGAAACTTGCGCGAAGAGCAAAATATACGTTGGATCGTTTCCAAGGGCATCTGAGATTCACGCAAAAGAAGTGTTAAGTCTTGTGCATACCGACATATGTGGACCAATCAATACGACGTCTCCCGGAAGGACGTGGAACTTTGCGACATTTATCGACGATTATTCTCGTTATACTTTTGTGTATTTCTTGAAGTCGCGGGACTATATCCTAAAAGCGTTTAAAGACTTTGTACTGTTTGCCGAAAGACAATGCGGTATAAAGCTAGAAGCAATCCGCAGCGATAACGGTCCGGAGTACGTGAGTCGTGAATTCAATCAATTCTTATCGGAAAACTGCATAAAAAAAGCTGACGGTACCTTATACCCCGCAACAGAACAGCGTTGCAGAACACGCAAATTGCACGCTAGTTCAGATGGCCAGAAGTATGTTGGTATATTCTGGTGCGAAAGAGATCCTATGAGGAGGCAGTACAGACTGCTGCCTATCTGCGCAATAGGTCGGAGATAAAAACGTTGATAGACAAGACGCCATATGAGATGTGGACCGTTAAAAAGCAATGAAGAAGTGCAGGCAGAAGCAGATATTGAGTCAAACAATCAAAGCAATGAAAGAAACGAGACCGAAGAATTTGCGCGAAGCAATGAAGTGGAGTCACCCGAATTATGTGTCTAGCTTAGAATCCAACCTTGCATAATCGTAGCAAACATATTGATATTGAGTACCATCATGTTCGAGAGTTGTATGCTAAAAACGAGATAGAAATTGAATATTTATGTACAAGCGATATGAT
>JAEIFX010001242.1:0-15182 GCA_018904325.1 Drosophila murphyi | reverse complement strand
TCTAAAATTATATATTGTATTAATGGCCATATCTCCGTCAAAAATGGCCCTACATAAAATATGAAGTTACTTTTGAAATTGTCGATTTTTTGAAACGAAACTGCATTTAAAGAAAATGACCATCTAAAATTATATATTATATTAATGGCCATATCTCCGTCAAAAATGGCCCCACTTCAAATATGAAGTTATTTTTAGAATTTGCTCGATTTTTGAAACAAAACTGCATTTAAAGAAAATGACTTCAGACTCATCTAAAATTATATATTGTATTAATGGCCATATCTCTGTCAAAAATGGCCCCACTTCAAATATGGAGTTATTTTTAGAAATTGCTCGATTTTTGAAACAAAACTGCATTTAAACAAAATGACTTCAGACTCATCTAAAATTATATATTGTATTAATGGCCATATCTCTGTCAAAAATGGCCTCACTTCAAATATGAAGTTATTTTTAGAAATTGCTCGATTTGTGAAACAAAACTGCATTTAAACAAAATGACTTCAGACTCATCTAAAATTATATATTGTATTAATGGCCATATCTCTGTCAAAAATGGCCCCACTTCAAATATGGAGTTACTTTTAGAAATTGCTCGATTTTTGAAACAAAACTGCATTTAAACAAAATGACTTCAGACTCATCTAAAATTATATATTGTATTAATGGCCATATCTCCGTCAAAAATGGCCCCACATAAAATATGAAGTTACTTTTTGAAATTGCTCGATTTTTGAAACGAAACTGCATTTAAAGATGACTTCAGACTCATCTAAAATTATATATTATATTAATGGCCATATCTCTGTCAAAAATGGCCCCACTTAAAATATGAAGTTACTTTTTAGAAATTGCTCGATTTTTGAAACAAAACTGCATTTAAAGAAAATGACTTCAGACTCATCTAAAATTATATATTGTATTAATGGCCATATCTCCGTCAAAAATGGCCCCACTTCAAATATGAAGTTATTTTTAGAATTTGCTCGATTTTTGAAACAAAACTGCATTTAAAGAAAATGACTTCAGACTCATCTAAAATTATATATTGTATTAATGGCCATATCTCCGTCAAAAATGGCCCCACATAAAATATGAAGTTACTTTTTGAAATTGCTCGATTTTTGAAACGAAACTGCATTTAAAGAAAATGACTTCAGACTCATCTAAAATTATATATTATATTAATGGCCATATCTCTCGTCAAAATATAAGGCCCCACTATCATATATATATGAAATATCGAAAAATTTTATGAATTTGCTCGATTTTTGAAACAAAACTGCATTTAAAGAAGATGACTTCAGACTCATCTAAAATTATATATTATATTAATGGCCATATCTCCGTCAAAAATGGCCCCACTTCAAATATGAAGGTATTTTTAGAAATTGCTCGATTTGTGAAACAAAACTGCATTTAAACAAAATGACTTCAGACTCATCTAAAATTATATATTGTATTAATGGCCATATCTCTGTCAAAAATGGCATCACTTCAAATATGGAGTTATTTTTAGAAATTGCTCGATTTTTTAACACAAAACTGCATTTAAAGAAAATGTCTTCAGACTCATCTAAAATTATATATTGTATTAATGGCCATATCTCCGTCAAAAATGGCCCCACATAAAATATGAAGTTACTTTTAGAAATTGCTCGATTTTTGAAACAAAACTGCATTTAAAGAAAATGACTTCAGACTCATCTAAAATTATATATTGTATTAATGGCCATATCTCTGTCAAAAATGGCCCCATATAAAATATGAAGTTACTTTTAGAAATTGCTCGATTTTTGAAACAAAACTGCATTTAAAGAAAATGACTTCAGACTCATCTAAAATTATATATTGTATTAATGGCCATATCTCCGACAAAAATGGCCCCACATAAAATATGAAGTTATCATTTTTGAAACAAAACTGCATTTAAAAAAATCTTCAGACTCACAAAATATATATTGTATTAATGGCCATATCTCCGTCAAAAATGGCCCCACATAAAATATGAAGTTACTTTTAGAAATTGCTCGATTTTTGAAACAAAACTGCATTTAAAGAAAATGACATCAGACTCATCTAAAATTATATATTGTATTAATGGCCATATCTCCGTCAAAAATGGCCCCACGCCAATAATGAAGTTAATTTTTATACTTTGCTCGATTTATGAATAAAAACTGCATTTAAATAAAATGACTTCAGACTCATCTAAAATTATATATTATATTAATGGCCATATCTCTGTCAAAAAGGGGCCCACTCCAATAATAAAGTTACTTTTAGAAATTGCTCGATTTTTTAAACAAAACTGCAGTTAAACAAAATGACTTCAGACTCATCTTAAATTATATATTATATTAATGGCCATATCTCTGTTAAAATTGGCCCCACTTCAAATATGGAGTTACTTTTAGAAATTGCTCGATTTTTGAAACAAAACTGCATTTAAAGAAAATGACTTCAGACTCATCTAAAATTATATATTATGTTGATGGCCATATCTCCGCCAAAAGTGGCCCCACGCCAATAATGAAGTTATTTTTAAACTTTGCTCGATTTTTGAAACAAAACTGCATTAAAACAAAATGACTTCAAACTCATCTAAAATTATACATTGTATTAATGGCCATATCTCCGTCAAAAATGGCCCCACGCCAATAATGAAGTTAATTTTATACTTTGCTCGATTTATGAATCAAAGCTGCATTTAAAGAAAATGACTTCAGACTCATCTAAAATTATATATTATATTAATGGCCATATCTCTGTCAAAAATGGCCCCACTTCAAATATGAAGTTACTTTTTGAAATTGCTCGATTTTTGAAACAAAACTGCATTTAAAGAAAATGACATCAGACTCATCTAAAATTATATATTGTATTAATGGCCATATCTCCGTCAAAAATGGCCCCACGCCAATAATGAAGTTAATTTTATACTTTGCTCGATTTATGAATAAAAACTGCATTTAAATAAAATGACTTCAGACTCATCTAAAATTATATATTATATAAATGGCCATATCTCCATCAAAAATGGTTCCACTCCAATAATAAAGTTACTTTTAGAAATTGCTCGATTTTTTAAACAAAACTGCAGTTAAACAAAATGACTTCAGACTCGTCTAAAATTATATATTGTATTAATGGCCATATCTCCGCCAAAAATGGCCCCACGCCAATAATGAAGTTATTTTTAGACTTTGCTCGATTTTTGAAACAAAACTGCATTAAAACAAAATGACTTCAGACTCATCTAAAATTATATATTGTATTAATGGCCATATCTCCGTCAAAAATGGCCCCACATAAAATATGAAGTTATTTTTATACTTTGCTCGATTTATGAATCAAAACTGCATTTAAAGAAAATGAGTTTAGACTCATCTAAAATTATATATTATATTAATGGCCATATCTCTGTCAAAAATGGCCCCACTTAAAATATGAAGTTACTTTTAGAAATTGCTCGATTTTTGAAACAAAACTGCATTTAAAGAAAATGACTTCAGACTCATCTAAAATTATATATTATATTAATGGCCATATCTCCGTCAAAAATGGCCCCACTTCAAATATGAAGGTATTTTTAGAAATTTGCTCGATTTTTGAAACAAAACTGCATTTAAAGAAAATGTCTTCAGACTCATCTAAAATTATATATTGTATTAATGGCCATATCTCCGTCAAAAATGGCCCCACATAAAATATGAAGTTATTTTTTGAAATTGCTCGATTTTTGAAACGAAACTGCATTTAAAGAAAATGACTTCAGACTCATCTAAAATTATATATTATATTAATGGCCATATCTCCGTCAAAAATGGCCCCACTTCAAATATGAAGGAATTTTTAGAATTTGCTCGATTTTTGAAACAAAACTGCATTAAAACGAAATGACTTCAGACTCATCCAAATTTATATATTATATTAATGGCCATATCTCCGTCAAAAATGGCCCCACTTCAAATATGAAGGTATTTTTAGAAATTGCTCGATTTGTGAAACAAAACTGCATTTAAACAAAATGACTTCAGACTCATCTAAAATTATATATTGTATTAATGGCCATATCTCTGTCAAAAATGGCACCACTTCAAATATGAGATTACTTTTAGAAATTGCTCGATTTTTTAAACAAAACTGCATTTAAAGAAAATGTCTTCAGACTCATCTAAAATTATATATTGTATTAATGGCCATATCTCCGTCAAAAATGGCCCCACTTAAAATATGAAGTTACTTTTAGAAATTGCTCGATTTTTGAAACAAAACTGCATTTAAAGAAAATGACTTCAGACTCATCTAAAATTATATATTGTATTAATGGCCATATCTCCGTCAAAAATGGCCCCACATCAAATATGAAGTTAATTTTATACTTTGCTCGATTTATGAATCAAAACTGCATTTAAAGAAAATGACTTCAGACTCATCTAAAATTATATATTGTATTAATGGCCATATCTCTGTCAAAAAATAGTCCCACTTCAAATATGAAGTTATTTTTAGAAATTGCTCGATTTTTGAAACAAAACTGCATTTAAAGAAAATGACTTCAGACTCATCTAAAATTATATATTGTATTAATGGCCATATCTCCGTCAAAAATGGCCCCACGCCAATAATGAAGTTAATTTTATACTTTGCTCGATTTATGAATCAAAACTGCATTTAAAGAAAATGACTTCAGACTCATCTAAAATTATATATTATATTAATGGCCATATCTCTGTCAAAAATAGTCCCACTTCAAATATGAAGGTATTTTTAGAAATTTCTCGATTTTTGAAACAAAACTGCATTTAAAGAAAATGACTTCAGACTCATCTAAAATTATATATTATATTAATGGCCATATCTCCGTCAAAAATGGCCCCACGCCAATAATGAAGTTATTTTTATACTTTGCTCGATTTATGAATCAAAACTGCATTTAAAGAAAATGTCTTCAGACTCATCTAAAATTATATATTGTATTAATGGCCATATCTCTGTCAAAAATAGTCCCACTTCAAATATGAAGGTATTTTTAGAAATTTATCGATTTTTGAGACAAAACTGCATTTAAACAAAATGACTTCAGACTCATCTAAAATTATATATTGTATTAATGGCCATATCTCCGTCAAAAATGGCCCCACGCCAATAATGAAGTTAATTTTATACTTTGCTCGATTTATGAATCAAAGCTGCATTTAAAGAAAATGACTTCAGACTCATCTAATATTATATATTATATTAATGGCCATATCTCTGTCAAAAATAGTCCCACTTCAAATATGAAGGTATTTTTAGAAATTTCTCGATTTTTGAAACAAAACTGCATTTAAAGAAAATGACTTCAGACTCATCTAAAATTATATATTATATTAATGGCCATATCTCCGTCAAAAATGGCCCCACGCCAATAATGAAGTTAATTTTATACTTTGCTCGATTTATGAATCAAAGCTGCATTTAAAGAAAATGACTTCAGACTCATCTAAAATTATATATTATATTAATGGCCATATCTCTGTCAAAAATGGCCCCACTTAAAATATGAAGGTATTTTTAGAATTTGCTCGATTTTTGAAACAAAACTGCATTTAAAGAAAATGACTTCAGACTCATCTAAAATTATATATTGTATTAATGGCCATATCTCCGTCAAAAATGGCCCCACATAAAATATGAAGTTACTTTTAGAAATTGCTCGATTTTTGAAACAAAACTGCATTTAAAGAAAATGACTTCAGACTCATCTAAAATTATATATTGTATTAATGGCCATATCTCCGTCAAAAATGGCCCCACTTAAAATATGAAGTTACTTTTAGAAATTGCTCGATTTTTGAAACAAAACTGCATTTAAAGAAAATGACTTCAGACTCATCTAAAATTATATATTATATTAATGGCCATATCTCCGTCAAAAATGGCCCCACTTAAAATATGAAGGTATTTTTAGAATTTGCTCGATTTTTGAAACAAAACTGCATTTAAAGAAAATGACTTCAGACTCATCTAAAATTATATATTATATTAATGGCCATATCTCCTGTCAAAAATGGCCCCACTTCAAATATGAAGTTATTTTTAGAAATTGCTCGATTTTTGAAACAAAACTGCATTTAAAGAAAATGACTTCAGACTCATCTAAAATTATATATTATATTAATGGCCATATCTCCGTCAAAAATGGCCCCACTTCAAATATGAAGTTATTTTTAGAATTTGCTCGATTTTTGAAACAAAACTGCATTTAAAGAAAATGACTTCAGACTCATCTAAAATTATATATTGTATTAATGGCCATATCTCCTGTCAAAAATGGCCCCACTTAAAATATGAAGTTATTTTTAGAATTTGCTCGATTTTTGAAACAAAACTGCATTTAAAGAAAATGACTTCAGACTCATCTAAAATTATATATTATATTAATGGCCATATCTCCGTCAAAAATGGCCCCACTTCAAATATGAAGTTATTTTTAGAATTTGCTCGATTTTTGAAACAAAACTGCATTTAAACAAAATGACTTCAGACTCATCTAAAATTATATATTGTATTAATGGCCATATCTCCGTCAAAAATGGCCCCACTTAAAATATGAAGTTATTTTTAGAATTTGCTCGATTTTTGAAAACAAAACTGCATTTAAAGAAAATGACTTCAGACTCATCTAAAATTATATATTATATTAATGGCCATATCTCCGTCAAAAATGGCCCCACTTCAAATATGAAGTTATTTTTAGAATTTGCTCGATTTTTGAAACAAAACTGCATTTAAACAAAATGACTTCAGACTCATCTAAAATTATATATTGTATTAATGGCCATATCTCCGTCAAAAATGGCCCCACTTCAAATATGAAGGTATTTTTAGAATTTGCTCGATTTTTGAAACAAAACTGCATTTAAACAAAATGACTTCAGACTCATCTAAAATTATATATTATATTAATGGCCATATCTCCGCCAAAAATGGCCCCACGCCAATAATGAAGTTATTTTTAGACTTTGCTCGATTTTTTAAACAAAACTGCATTAAAACAAAATGACTTCAGACTCATCTAAAATTATATATTGTATTAATGGCCATATCTCCGTCAAAAATGGCCCCACATAAAATATGAAGTTATTTTTATACTTTGCTCGATTTATGAATCAAAACTGCATTTAAAGAAAATGACTTTCGACTCATCTAAAATTATATATTATATTAATGGCCATATCTCTGTCAAAAATGGCCCCACTTAAAATATGAAGGTATTTTTAGAATTTGCTCGATTTTTGAAACAAAACTGCATTTAAAGAAAATGTCTTCAGACTCATCTAAAATTATATGTTGTATTAATGGCCATATCTCCGTCAAAAACGGCCCCACATAAAATAGTAAGTTATTTTTATACTTTGCTCGATTTATGAATCAAAACTGCATTTAAAGAAAATGACTTTAGACTCATCTAAAGATATATATTGTATTAATGGCCATATCTCCGTCAAAAATGGCCCCACTTCAAATATGGAGTTACTTTTAGAAATTGCTCGATTTTTTAAACAAAACTGCATTTAAACAAAATGACTTCAGACTCATCTAAAATTATATATTATATTAATGGCCATATCTCCGTCAAAAATGGCCCCACTTCAAATATGAAGGTATTTTTGGAATTTGGTCGATTTTTGAAACAAAACTGAATTTAAACAAAATGACTTCAGACTCATCCAAATTTATATATTATATTTATGGACATATTTCCGTCAAAAATGGCCCCACTTCAAATATGGAGTTACTTTTAGAAATTGCTCGATTTTTTAAACAAAACTGCATTTAAAGAAATTTACTTCAGACTCATCTAAAATATATCTTGGGCTATATCTGCGTCAAAAAGGGCCCCACTTAAAATATGAAGGTGTTTTTAGAATTTGCTCGATTTTTTAAACAAAACTGCATTTAAACAAAATGACTTCAGACTCATCTAAAATTATATATTATATTAATGGCCATATCTCTGTCAAAATTGGCCCTACTTCAAATATGAAGGTATTTTTAGAAATTGCTCGATTTGTGAAACAAAACTGCATTTATACAAAATGACTTCAGACTCATCTAAAGTTATATATTGTATTAATGGCCATATCTCTGTCAAAAATGGCCCCACTTCAAATATGGAGTTACTTTTAGAAATTGCTCGATTTTTTAAACAAAACTGCATTTAAAGAAAATGTCTTCAGACTCATCCAAGATTATTTATTGTATTAATGGCCATATCTCTGTCAAAAATAGTCCCACTTCAAATATGAAGGTATTTTTAGAAATTGGTCGATTTGTGAAACAAAACTGCATTTAAAGAAAATGACTTCAGACTCATCTAAAGTTATATATTATATTAATGGCCATATCTCTGTCAAAAATGGCCCCATTTCAAATATGGAGTTACTTTTAGAAATTGCTCGATTTTTTAAACAAAACTGCATTTAAAGAAAATGACTTCAGACTCGTCTAAAATTATATATTATGTTAATGGCCATATCTCCGTCAAAAATGGCCCCACGCCAATAATGAAGTTATTTTTAGACTTTGCTCGATTTTTGAAACAAAACTGCATTAAAACAAAATGACTTCAGACTCATCTTAAATTATATATTGTATTAATGGCTATATCTCCGTCAAAAATGGCCCCACTTAAAATATGAAGGTATTTTTTTACTTTGCTCGATTTATGAATCAAAACTGCATTTAAAGAAAATGACTTTAGACTCATCTAAAGATATATATTGTATTAATGGCCATATCTCCGTCAAAAATGGCCCCACGCCAATAATGAAGTTATTTTTAGACTTTGCTCGATTTTTGAAACAAAACTGCATTAAAACAAAATGACTTCAGACTCATCTAAAATTATATATTGTATTAATGGCCATATCTCCGTCAAAAATGGCCCCACTTAAAATATGAAGGTATTTTTATACTTTGCTCGATTTATGAATCAAAACTGCATTTAAACAAAATGACTTCAGACTCATCTAAAATTATATATTGTATTAATAAATTATATATTATATTAATGGCCATATCTCCGTCAAAAATAAATATTAACAAATAAAAAAATATTTTAGAAATTGCTCATTTAAACCAAAAAATCCTAAAATAATATATATAATGGCCCCCGCCAAAAATAATGAAGTTATTTTTATTTAGAAATTGCTCAATATTTTGAAACAAAACTGCATTTAAAGAAAATGACTTCAGACTCATCTAAAATTATATATTGTATTAATGGCCATATCTCCGTCAAAAATGGCCCCACTTCAAATATGAAGTTATTTTTAGAAATTGCTCGATTTTTGAAACAAAACTGCATTTAAAGAAAATGACTTCAGACTCATCTAAAATTATATATTATATTAATGGCCATATCTCCGTCAAAAATGGCCCCACTTCAAATATGGAGTTATTTTTAGAAATTGCTCGATTTTTGAAACAAAACTGCATTTAAAGAAAATGACTTCAGACTCATCTAAAATTATATATTATATTAATGGCCATATCTCCGTCAAAAATGGCCCCACTTCAAATATGAAGTTATTTTTAGAATTTGCTCGATTTTTGAAACAAAACTGCATTTAAAGAAAATGACTTCAGACTCATCTAAAATTATATTATTATTAATGGCCATATCTCCCGTCAAAAATGGCCCCACTTCAAATATGAAGTTATTTTTAGAAATTGCTCGATTTTTGAAACAAAACTGCATTTAAAGAAAATGCTCAGACTTCAACCATCTAAAATTATATATTGTATTAATGGCTCATATCTCCGTCAAAAATGGCCCCACTTCAAATATGGAGTTACTTTTAGAATTTGCTCGATTTTTGAAACAAAACTGCATTTAAAGAAAATGACTTCAGACTCATCTAAAATTATATATTATATTAATGGCCATATCTCCGTCAAAAATGGCCCCACTTCAAATATGAAGGTATTTTTAGAATTTGCTCGATTTTTGAAACAAAACTGCATTTAAAGAAAATGACTTCAGACTCATCTAAAATTATATATTGTATTAATGGCCATATCTCTGTCAAAAATGGCCCCACTTCAAATATGAAGTGTATTTTTAGAAATTGCTCGATTTTTTGAAACAAAACTGCATTTAAAGAAAATGACTTCAGACTCATCTAAAATTATATATTGTATTAATGGCCATATCTCCGTCAAAAATGGCCCCTTCAAATATGAAGTTGAAGTTTTTAGAAATTGCTCGATTTTTGAAACAAAACTGCATTTAAAGAAAATGACTTCAGACTCATCTAAAATTATATATTGTATTAATGGCCATATCTCCGTCAAAAATGGGCCCACTTAAAATGAAAGTTATTTTTAGAAATTGCTCGATTTTTGAAACAAAACTGCATTTAAAGAAAATGACTTCAGACTCATCTAAAATTATATATTATATTAATGGCCATATCTCCGTCAAAAATGGCCCCACTTACAATAATGAAGTTATTTTTAGAATTTGCTCGATTTTTGAAACAAAACTGCATTTAAAGAAAATGACTTCAGACTCATCTAAAATTATATATTGTATTAATGGCCATATCTCCGTCAAAAATGGCCCCACTTCAAATATGAAGGTATTTTTAGAATTTGCTCGATTTTTGAAACAAAACTGCATTTAAAGAAAATGACTTCAGACTCATCTAAAATTATATATTGTATTAATGGCCATATCTCCGTCAAAAATGGCCCACTTCAAATATGAAGGTATTTTTAGAAATTGCTCGATTTTTGAAACAAAACTGCATTTAAAGAAAATGACTTCAGACTCATCACCTAAAATTCTATATTGTATTAATGGCCATATCTCCGTCAAAAATGGCCCCACTCCAATAATGAAGTTATTACTTTTAAATTGCTCGATTTTTGAAACAAAACTGCATTTAAAACAAAATGACTTCAGACTCATCTAAAATTATATATTATTGATTAATGGCCATATCTCCGTCAAAAATGGCCCTTCAAAAATATTTTTTTAGAAATTCATCGATTTTTGAAACAAAACTGCATTTAAAGAAAATGACTTCAGACTCATCTAAAATTATATATTGTATTAATGGCCATATCTCCGTCAAAAATGGCCCCACTTCAAATATGAAGGTATTTTTAGAAATTGCTCGATTTTTGAAACAAAACTGCATTTAAAGAAAATGACTTCAGACTCATCTAAAATTATATATTGTATTAATGGCCATATCTCCGTCAAAAATGGCCCCACTTCAAATATGAAGGTATTTTTAGAATTTGCTCGATTTTTGAAACAAAACTGCATTTAAAGAAAAATGACTTCAGACTCATCTAAAATTATATATTGTATTAATGGCCATATCTCCTGTCAAAAATGGCCCCACCATAAAATATGAAGTTATTTTTAGAAATTGCTCGATTTTTGAAACAAAACTGCATTTAAAGAAAATGACTTCAGACTCATCTAAAATTATATATTGTATTAATGGCCATATCTCCGTCAAAAATAGCCCACTTCAAATATGAAGTTACTTTTAGAAATTGCTCGATTTTTGAAACAAAACTGCATTTAAAGAAAATGACTTCAGACTCATCTAAAATTATATATTGTATTAATGGCCATATCTCCGTCAAAAATGGCCCCACTTCAAAAATGAAGTTATTTTTAGAATTTGCTCGATTTTTGAAACAAAACTGCATTTAAAGAAAATGACTTCAGACTCATCTAAAATTATATATTGTATTAATGGCCATATCTCCGTCAAAAATGGCTCACTTAAATATGAAGTTATTTTTAGAATTTGCTCGATTTTTGAAACAAAACTGCATTTAAAGAAAATGACTTCAGACTCATCTAAAATTATATATTGTATTAATGGCCATATCTCCGTCAAAAATGGCCCCACTTCAAAATATGAAGTTATTTTTAGAATTTGCTCGATTTTTGAAACAAAACTGCATTTAAAGAAAATGGCTTCAGACTCATCTAAAATTATATATTATGTTAATGGCCATATCTCCGTCAAAAATGGCCCCACTTCAAATATGAAGGTATTTTTAGAATTTGCTCGATTTTTGAAACAAAACTGCATTTAAAGAAAATGACTTCAGACTCATCTAAAATTATATATTGTATTAATGGCCATATCTCCGTCAAAAATGGCCCCACTTAAAATATGAAGTTATTTTTAGAATTTGCTCGATTTTTGAAACAAAACTGCATTTAAAGAAAATGACTTCAGACTCATCTAAAATTATATATTGTATTAATGGCCATATCTCCGTCAAAAATGGCCCACACTTCAAATATGAAGTTACTTTTAGAAATTGCTCGATTTTTGAAACAAAACTGCATTTAAAGAAAATGACTTCAGACTCATCTAAAATTATATATTGTATTAATGGCCATATCTCCGTCAAAAATGGCCCCACTTCAAATATGAAGTTATTTTTAGAATTTGCTCGATTTTTGAAACAAAACTGCATTTAAAGAAAATGACTTCAGACTCATCTAAAATTATATATTGTATTAATGGCCATATCTCCGTCAAAAATGGCCCCACATTAAAATAAAGGTATTTTTAGAAATTGCTCGATTTTTGAAACAAAACTGCATTTAAAGAAAATGACTTCAGACTCATCTAAAATTATATATTGTATTAATGGCCATATCTCCGTCAAAAATGGCCCCACTTCAAAATGAAGGTATTTTTAGAATTTGCTCGATTTTTTAAACAAAACTGCATTTAAAGAAAATGACTTCAGACTCATCTAAAATTATATATTATATTAATGGCCATATCTCCGTCAAAAAATGGCCCCACTTCAAATATGAAGTTATTTTTAGAATTTGCTCGATTTTTGAAACAAAACTGCATTTAAAGAAAATGACTTCAGACTCATCTAAAATTATATATTGTATTAATGGCCATATCTCCGTCAAAAATGGCCCCACTTAAAAATGAAGTTACTTTTAGAATTTGCTCGATTTTTGAAACAAAACTGCATTTAAACAAAATGACTTCAGACTCATCTAAAATTATATATTGTATTAATGGCCATATCTCCGTCAAAAATGGCCCCACTTCAAATATGAAGTTATTTTTAGAACTTTGCTCGATTTTGAAACAAAACTGCATTTAAAGAAAATGACTTCAGACTCATCTAAAATTATATATTGTATTAATGGCCATATCTCCGTCAAAAATGGCCCCACTTAAAATATGAAGTTATTTTTAGAAATTGCTCGATTTTTGAAACAAAACTGCATTTAAACAAAATGACTTCAGACTCATCTAAAATTATATATTGTATTAATGGCCATATCTCCGTCAAAAATGGCCCCACTTCAAATATGAAGGTATTTTTAGAAATTTGCTCGATTTTTGAAAACAAAACTGCATTTAAAGAAAATGTCTTCAGACTCATCTAAAATTATATATTGTATTAATGGCCATATCTCCGTCAAAAATAAATGGCCACAAACATAAAACTTAAAATATGAAGGTATTTTTAGAATTATTTTAGACTTTGCTCGATTTTTGAAACAAAACTGCATTTAAAAAAAATGACTTCAGACTCATCTAAAATTATATATTGTATTAATGGCCATATCTCCGTCAAAAATGGGCCCATCTCAATAAAAAACTGCATTTAAAGAAAATGACTTCAGACTCATCTAAAATTATATATTATATTAATGGCCATATCTCCGTCAAAAATGGCCCCCACCAAATATGAAGGTATTTTTAGAATTTGCTCGATTTTTGAAACAAAACTGCATTTAAAGAAAATGACTTTCAGACTCATCTAAAATTATATATTGTATTAATGGCCATATCTCCGTCAAAAATGGCCCCACTTTAAATATGAAGTTACTTTTTGAAATTGCTCGATTTTTGAAACAAAACTGCATTTAAAGAAAATGACTTCAGACTCATCTAAAATTATATATTTATTATATGGCCATATCTCCCGTCAAAAATGGCCCCACTTCAAATATGAAGTTATTTTTTAGAATTTGCTCGATTTTTGAAACAAAACTGCATTTAAAGAAAATGACTTCAGACTCATCTAAAATTATATATTGTATTAATGGCCATATCTCCGTCAAAAATGGCCCCACTTCAAATATGAAGGTATTTTTAGAAATTGCTCGGATTTTGAAACAAAACTGCATTTAAAGAAAATGACTTCAGACTCATCTAAAATTATATATTGTATTAATGGCCATATCTCCGTCAAAAATGGCCCCACTTCAAATATGAAGGTATTTTTAGAAATTGCTCGATTTTTGAAACAAAACTGCATTTAAAGAAAATGTCTTCAGACTCATCTAAAATTATATATTGTATTAATGGCCATATCTCCGTCAAAAATGGTCCCACTTCAAATATGAAGTTATTTTTAGACATTGCTCGATTTTTGAAACAAAACTGCATTTAAAGAAAATGACTTCAGACTCATCTAAAATTATATATTATATTAATGGCCATATCTCCGTCAAAAATGGCCCCACTTCAAATATGAAGTTATTTTTTAGAAATTGCTCGATTTTTGAAACAAAACTGCATTTAAAGAAAATGACTTCAGACTCATCTAAAATTATATATTGTATTAATGGCCATATCTCCGTAAAAAGTACCCCAATAATAAGAAGTTATTTTTTAGAATTTGCTCGATTTTTGAAACAAAACTGCATTTAAAGAAAATGACTTCAGACTCATCTAAAATTATATATTGTATTAATGGCCATATCTCCGTCAAAAAAGGCCCCACTTCAAATATGAAGGTATTTTTAGAAATTGCTCGATTTTTTGAAACAAAACTGCATTTAAACAAAATGACTTCAGACTCATCTAAAGTTATATATTGTATTAATGGCCATCTCTGTCAAAAAATGGCCCCACTTCAAATGGAGGTACTTTTTGAAATTGCTCGATTTTTGAAACAAAACTGCATTTAAAGAAAATGACTTCAGACTCATCTAAAATTATATATTGTATTAATGGCCATATCTCCGTCAAAAAATGGCCCCACCTAAAATATGGAGGTTACTTTTAGAAATTGCTCGATTTTTGAAACAAAACTGCATTTAAAGAAAAATGACTTCAGACTCATCTAAAATTATATATTGTATTAATGGCCCATATCTC
>JAEIFX010001241.1:0-118301 GCA_018904325.1 Drosophila murphyi | reverse complement strand
TTTTAAGAATTGCTCAATTTTTTAAACAAAACTGCATTTAAAGAAAATGTCTTCAGACTCATCTAAAATTATATATTGTATTAATGGCTATATCTCCGTCAAAAATGGCCCCCCCACTTGAAATATGAAGGTATTTTTAGAATTTTGCTCGATTTTTTAAACAAAACTGCATTTAAAGAAAATGTCTTCAGACTCATCTAAAATTATATATTGTATTAATGGCTTTATCTCCGTCAAAAATGGCCCCACTTCAAATATGAAGTTACTTTTAGAAATTGCTCGATTTTTGAAACAAAACTGCATTTAAAGAAAATGTCTTCAGACTCATCTAAAATTATATATTGTATTAATGGCTATATCTCCGTCAAAAATGGCCCCACTTCAAATATGAAGTTACTTTTAAGAATTGCTCAATTTTTTAAACAAAACTGCATTTAAAGAAAATGTCTTCAGACTCATCTAAAATTATATATTGTATTAATGGCCATATCTCCGTCAAAAATGGCCCCACTCCACTAAAATATGAAGTTACTTTTAGAAATTGCTCGATTTTTGAAACAAAACTGCATTTAAAGAAAATGTCTTCAGACTCATCTAAAATTATATATTGTATTAATGGCCATATCTCCGTCAAAAATGGCCCCACTTAAAATATGAAGTTACTTTTTAGAATTTGCTCGATTTTTGAAACAAAACTGCATTTAAAGAAAATGTCTTCAGACTCATCTAAAATTATATATTGTATTAATGGCCATATCTCCGTCAAAAATGGCTCCACTTCAAATAAGAAGTTACTTTTAGAATTTGCTCGATTTTTGAAACAAAACTGCATTTAAAGAAAATGTCTTCAGACTCATCTAAAATTATATATTGTATTAATGGCTATATCTCCGTCAAAAATGGCCCCACTTCAAATATGAAGTTACTTTTAAGAATTGCTCGATTTTTGAAACAAAACTGCATTTAAAGAAAATGTCTTCAGACTCATCTAAAATTATATATTGTATTAATGGCCATATCTCTGTCAAAAATGGCTCCACTTCAAATATGAAGTTACTTTTAGAAATTGCTCGATTTTTGAAACAAAACTGCATTTAAAGAAAATGTCTTCAGACTCATCTAAAATTATATATTGTATTAATGGCCATATCTCCGTCAAAAATGGCCCCACTTAAAATATGAAGTTACTTTTAGAATTTGCTCGATTTTTGAAACAAAACTGCATTTAAAGAAAATGTCTTCAGACTCATCTAAAATTATATATTGTATTAATGGCCATATCTCCGTCAAAAATGGCCCCACTTCAAATATGAAGTTACTTTTAAGAATTGCTCGATTTTTTAAACAAAACTGCATTTAAAGAAAATGTCTTCAGACTCATCTAAAATTATATATTGTATTAATGGCCATATCTCCGTCAAAAATGGCCCCACTTCAAATATGAAGTTACTTTTAGAAATTGCTCGATTTTTTAAACAAAACTGCATTTAAAGAAAATGTCTTCAGACTCATCTAAAATTATATATTGTATTAATGGCCATATCTCCGTCAAAAATGGCCCCACTTCAAATATGAAGGTACTTTTAAGAATTTGCTCGATTTTTGAAACAAAACTGCATTTAAAGAAAATGTCTTCAGACTCATCTAAAATTATATATTGTATTAATGGCCATATCTCCGTCAAAAATGGCCCCACTTCAAATATGAAGTTACTTTTAAGAATTTGCTCGATTTTTTAAACAAAACTGCATTTAAAGAAAATGTCTTCAGACTCATCTAAAATTATATATTGTATTAATGGCCATATCTCCGTCAAAAATGGCCCCACTTCAAATATGAAGTTACTTTTAGAAATTGCTCGATTTTTTGAAACAAAACTGCATTTAAAGAAAATGTCTTCAGACTCATCTAAAATTATATATTGTATTAATGGCCATATCTCCGTCAAAAATGGCCCCACTTAAAATATGAAGTTATTTTTAGAATTTGCTCGATTTTTGAAACAAAACTGCATTTAAAGAAAATGTCTTCAGA
This sequence comes from Drosophila murphyi, assembly GCA_018904325.1. Lineage (NCBI taxonomy): Eukaryota > Metazoa > Arthropoda > Insecta > Diptera > Drosophilidae > Drosophila > Drosophila murphyi. The sequence goes on along the minus strand of JAEIFX010001241.1, from coordinate 116,267 downwards.
CTCATCTAAAATTATATATTGTATTAATGGCCATATCTCCGTCAAAAATGGCCCCACTTCAAATATGAAGTTACTTTTAAGAATTTGCTCGATTTTTGAAACAAAACTGCATTTAAAGAAAATGTCTTCAGACTCATCTAAAATTATATATTGTATTAATGGCCATATCTCCGTCAAAAATGGCCCCACTTAAAATATGAAGTTACTTTTAGAAATTGCTCGATTTTTGAAACAAAACTGCATTTAAAGAAAATGTCTTCAGACTCATCTAAAATTATATATTGTATTAATGGCCATATCTCCGTCAAAAATGGCCCCACTTCAAATATGAAGTTACTTTTAGAATTTGCTCGATTTTTGAAACAAAACTGCATTTAAAGAAAATGTCTTCAGACTCATCTAAAATTATATATTGTATTAATGGCCATATCTCCGTCAAAAATGGCCCCACTTCAAATATGAAGTTACTTTTTAGAATTGCTCGATTTTTTGAAACAAAACTGCATTTAAAGAAAATGTCTTCAGACTCATCTAAAATTATATATTGTATTAATGGCCATATCTCCGTCAAAAATGGCCCCACTTCAAATATGAAGTTACTTTTTAGAATTTGCTCGATTTTTGAAACAAAACTGCATTTAAAGAAAATGTCTTCAGACTCATCTAAAATTATATATTGTATTAATGGCCATATCTCCGTCAAAAATGGCCCCACTTAAAATATGAAGGTACTTTTTAGAATTTGCTCGATTTTTGAAACAAAACTGCATTTAAAGAAAATGTCTTCAGACTCATCTAAAATTATATATTGTATTAATGGCCATATCTCCGTCAAAAATGGCCCCACTTAAAATATGAAGTTACTTTTAAGAATTTGCTCGATTTTTTAAACAAAACTGCATTTAAAGAAAATGTCTTCAGACTCATCTAAAATTATATATTGTATTAATGGCCATATCTCCGTCAAAAATGGCCCCACTTCAAATATGAAGTTACTTTTAAGAATTGCTCGATTTTTTAAACAAAACTGCATTTAAAGAAAATGTCTTCAGACTCATCTAAAATTATATATTGTATTAATGGCCATATCTCCGTCAAAAATGGCCCCACTTCAAATATGAAGTTACTTTTAGAATTTGCTCGATTTTTGAAACAAAACTGCATTTAAAGAAAATGTCTTCAGACTCATCTAAAATTATATATTGTATTAATGGCCATATCTCCGTCAAAAATGGCCCCACTTCAAATATGAAGTTACTTTTTAGAAATTGCTCGATTTTTGAAACAAAACTGCATTTAAAGAAAATGTCTTCAGACTCATCTAAAATTATATATTGTATTAATGGCCATATCTCCGTCAAAAATGGCCCCACTTAAAATATGAAGGTATTTTTAGAATTTGCTCGATTTTTTGAAACAAAACTGCATTTAAAGAAAATGTCTTCAGACTCATCTAAAATTATATATTGTATTAATGGCCATATCTCCGTCAAAAATGGCCCCACTTAAAATATGAAGTTACTTTTAGAAATTGCTCGATTTTTGAAACAAAACTGCATTTAAAGAAAATGTCTTCAGACTCATCTAAAATTATATATTGTATTAATGGCCATATCTCCGTCAAAAATGGCCCCACTTAAAATATGAAGGTATTTTTAGAATTTGCTCGATTTTTGAAACAAAACTGCATTTAAAGAAAATGTCTTCAGACTCATCTAAAATTATATATTGTATTAATGGCCATATCTCCGTCAAAAATGGCCCCACTTCAAATATGAAGTTACTTTTAGAAATTGCTCGATTTTTGAAACAAAACTGCATTTAAAGAAAATGTCTTCAGACTCATCTAAAATTATATATTGTATTAATGGCCATATCTCCGTCAAAAATGGCCCCACTTCAAATATGAAGTTACTTTTAAGAATTGCTCGATTTTTTAAACAAAACTGCATTTAAAGAAAATGTCTTCAGACTCATCTAAAATTATATATTGTATTAATGGCCATATCTCCGTCAAAAATGGCCCCACTTAAAATATGAAGTTACTTTTTAGAATTTGCTCGATTTTTGAAACAAAACTGCATTTAAAGAAAATGTCTTCAGACTCATCTAAAATTATATATTGTATTAATGGCCATATCTCCGTCAAAAATGGCCCCACTTCAAATATGAAGTTACTTTTAGAAATTGCTCGATTTTTGAAACAAAACTGCATTTAAAGAAAATGTCTTCAGACTCATCTAAAATTATATATTGTATTAATGGCCATATCTCCGTCAAAAATGGCCCCACTTAAAATATGAAGTTATTTTTAGAATTTGCTCGATTTTTGAAACAAAACTGCATTTAAAGAAAATGTCTTCAGACTCATCTAAAATTATATATTGTATTAATGGCCATATCTCCGTCAAAAATGGCCCCACTTAAAATATGAAGTTACTTTTTAGAATTTGCTCGATTTTTTAAACAAAACTGCATTTAAAGAAAATGTCTTCAGACTCATCTAAAATTATATATTGTATTAATGGCCATATCTCCGTCAAAAATGGCCCCACTTCAAATATGAAGTTACTTTTAGAATTGCTCGATTTTTGAAACAAAACTGCATTTAAAGAAAATGTCTTCAGACTCATCTAAAATTATATATTGTATTAATGGCCATATCTCCGTCAAAAATGGCCCCACTTCAAATATGAAGTTACTTTTAGAATTTGCTCGATTTTTTGAAACAAAACTGCATTTAAAGAAAATGTCTTCAGACTCATCTAAAATTATATATTGTATTAATGGCCATATCTCCGTCAAAAATGGCCCCACTTCAAATATGAAGTTACTTTTAGAATTTGCTCGATTTTTGAAACAAAACTGCATTTAAAGAAAATGTCTTCAGACTCATCTAAAATTATATATTGTATTAATGGCCATATCTCCGTCAAAAATGGCCCCACTTAAAATATGAAGTTACTTTTAGAATTTGCTCGATTTTTGAAACAAAACTGCATTTAAAGAAAATGTCTTCAGACTCATCTAAAATTATATATTGTATTAATGGCCATATCTCCGTCAAAAATGGCCCCACTTCAAAATATGAAGTTACTTTTAGAGAATTTGCTCGATTTTTGAAACAAAACTGCATTTAAAGAAAATGTCTTCAGACTCATCTAAAATTATATATTGTATTAATGGCCATATCTCCGTCAAAAATGGCCCCACTTCAAATATGAAGTTACTTTTAGAATTTGCTCGATTTTTGAAACAAAACTGCATTTAAAGAAAATGTCTTCAGACTCATCTAAAATTATATATTGTATTAATGGCCATATCTCCGTCAAAAATGGCCCCACTTCAAATATGAAGTTACTTTTTAGAATTTGCTCGATTTTTGAAACAAAACTGCATTTAAAGAAAATGTCTTCAGACTCATCTAAAATTATATATTGTATTAATGGCCATATCTCCGTCAAAAATGGCCCCACTTAAAATATGAAGTTACTTTTAGAATTTGCTCGATTTTTTAAACAAAACTGCATTTAAAGAAAATGTCTTCAGACTCATCTAAAATTATATATTGTATTAATGGCCATATCTCCGTCAAAAATGGCCCCACTTAAAATATGAAGTTACTTTTAAGAATTTGCTCGATTTTTGAAACAAAACTGCATTTAAAGAAAATGTCTTCAGACTCATCTAAAATTATATATTGTATTAATGGCCATATCTCCGTCAAAAATGGCCCCACTTAAAATATGAAGTTACTTTTAGAAATTGCTCGATTTTTGAAACAAAACTGCATTTAAAGAAAATGTCTTCAGACTCATCTAAAATTATATATTGTATTAATGGCCATATCTCCGTCAAAAATGGCCCCACTTCAAATATGAAGTTACTTTTAAGAATTTGCTCGATTTTTTAAACAAAACTGCATTTAAAGAAAATGTCTTCAGACTCATCTAAAATTATATATTGTATTAATGGCCATATCTCCGTCAAAAATGGCCCCACTTCAAATATGAAGTTACTTTTAGAAATTGCTCGATTTTTTGAAACAAAACTGCATTTAAAGAAAATGTCTTCAGACTCATCTAAAATTATATATTGTATTAATGGCCATATCTCCGTCAAAAATGGCCCCACTTCAAATATGAAGTTACTTTTAAGAATTGCTCAATTTTTTAAACAAAACTGCATTTAAAGAAAATGTCTTCAGACTCATCTAAAATTATATATTGTATTAATGGCCATATCTCCGTCAAAAATGGCCCCACTTCAAATATGAAGTTACTTTTAAGAATTGCTCGATTTTTTAAACAAAACTGCATTTAAAGAAAATGTCTTCAGACTCATCTAAAATTATATATTGTATTAATGGCCATATCTCCGTCAAAAATGGCCCCACTTAAAATATGAAGTTACTTTTAGAAATTGCTCGATTTTTTAAACAAAACTGCATTTAAAGAAAATGTCTTCAGACTCATCTAAAATTATATATTGTATTAATGGCCATATCTCCGTCAAAAATGGCCCCACTTAAAATATGAAGTTACTTTTTAGAAATTGCTCGATTTTTGAAACAAAACTGCATTTAAAGAAAATGTCTTCAGACTCATCTAAAATTATATATTGTATTAATGGCCATATCTCCGTCAAAAATGGCCCCACTTCAAATATGAAGTTACTTTTAAGAATTGCTCGATTTTTTAAACAAAACTGCATTTAAAGAAAATGTCTTCAGACTCATCTAAAATTATATATTGTATTAATGGCCATATCTCCGTCAAAAATGGCCCCACTTCAAATATGAAGTTACTTTTAGAAATTGCTCGATTTTTTAAACAAAACTGCATTTAAAGAAAATGTCTTCAGACTCATCTAAAATTATATATTGTATTAATGGCCATATCTCCGTCAAAAATGGCCCCACTTCAAATATGAAGTTACTTTTAGAATTTGCTCGATTTTTTAAACAAAACTGCATTTAAAGAAAATGTCTTCAGACTCATCTAAAATTATATATTGTATTAATGGCCATATCTCCGTCAAAAATGGCCCCACTTCAAATATGAAGTTACTTTTAGAAATTGCTCGATTTTTGAAACAAAACTGCATTTAAAGAAAATGTCTTCAGACTCATCTAAAATTATATATTGTATTAATGGCCATATCTCCGTCAAAAATGGCCCCACTTAAAATATGAAGTTACTTTTAGAAATTGCTCGATTTTTGAAACAAAACTGCATTTAAAGAAAATGTCTTCAGACTCATCTAAAATTATATATTGTATTAATGGCCATATCTCCGTCAAAAATGGCCCCACTTCAAATATGAAGTTACTTTTAAGAATTTGCTCGATTTTTTAAACAAAACTGCATTTAAAGAAAATGTCTTCAGACTCATCTAAAATTATATATTGTATTAATGGCCATATCTCCGTCAAAAATGGCCCCACTTAAAATATGAAGTTACTTTTAGAATTTGCTCGATTTTTGAAACAAAACTGCATTTAAAGAAAATGTCTTCAGACTCATCTAAAATTATATATTGTATTAATGGCCATATCTCCGTCAAAAATGGCCCCACTTCAAATATGAAGTTACTTTTAGAATTTGCTCGATTTTTGAAACAAAACTGCATTTAAAGAAAATGTCTTCAGACTCATCTAAAATTATATATTGTATTAATGGCCATATCTCCGTCAAAAATGGCCCCACTTCAAATATGAAGTTACTTTTAGAATTTGCTCGATTTTTGAAACAAAACTGCATTTAAAGAAAATGTCTTCAGACTCATCTAAAATTATATATTGTATTAATGGCCATATCTCCGTCAAAAATGGCCCCACTTCAAATATGAAGGTATTTTTAGAATTTGCTCGATTTTTTAAAACAAAACTGCATTTAAAGAAAATGTCTTCAGACTCATCTAAAGATATATATTGTATTAATGGCCATATCTCTGTCAAAAATGGCCCCACTTCAAATATGGAGTTACTTTTAGAAATTGCTCGATTTTTGAAACAAAACTGCATTTAAAGAAAATGTCTTCAGACTCATCTAAAATTATATATTGTATTAATGGCCATATCTCCGTCAAAAATGGCCCCACTTAAAATATGAAGTTACTTTTAAAAATTGCTCGATTTTTGAAACAAAACTGCATTTAAAGAAAATGTCTTCAGACTCATCTAAAATTATATATTGTATTAATGGCCATATCTCCGTCAAAAATGGCCCCACTTAAAATATGAAGTTACTTTTAGAAATTGCTCGATTTTTGAAACAAAACTGCATTTAAAGAAAATGTCTTCAGACTCATCTAAAATTATATATTGTATTAATGGCCATATCTCTGTCAAAAATGGCCCCACTTCAAATATGAAGTTACTTTTAGAATTTGCTCGATTTTTGAAACAAAACTGAATTTAAACAAAATGTCTTCAGACTCATCTAAAATTATATATTGTATTAATGGCCATATCTCCGTCAAAAATGGCCCCACTTCAAATATGAAGTTACTTTTAGAAATTGCTCGATTTTTGAAACAAAACTGCATTTAAAGAAAATGTCTTCAGACTCATCTAAAATTATATATTGTATTAATGGCCATATCTCCGTCAAAAATGGCCCCACTTCAAATATGAAGTTACTTTTAGAAATTGCTCGATTTTTAAACAAAACTGCATTTAAAGAAAATGTCTTCAGACTCATCTAAAATTATATATTGTATTAATGGCCATATCTCCGTCAAAAATGGCCCCACTTCAAATATGAAGTTACTTTTAGAAATTGCTCGATTTTTGAAACAAAACTGCATTTAAAGAAAATGTCTTCAGACTCATCTAAAATTATATATTGTATTAATGGCCATATCTCCGTCAAAAATGGCCCCACTTCAAATATTTTAAATTGCTCGATTTTTGAAACAAAACTGCATATACAGAAAATGTATTCAGACTCTAAAATTATATATTGTATTAATGGCCATATCTCCGTCAAAAATGGCCCCACTTCAAATATGAAGTTACTTTTAAAAATTGCTCGATTTTTTAAACAAAACTGCATTTAAAGAAAATGTCTTCAGACTCATCTAAAATTATATATTGTATTAATGGCCATATCTCCGTCAAAAATGGCCCCACTTAAAATATGAAGTTACTTTTAGAAATTGCTCGATTTTTGAAACAAAACTGCATTTAAAGAAAATGTCTTCAGACTCATCTAAAATTATATATTGTATTAATGGCCATATCTCCGTCAAAAATGGCCCCACTTCAAATATGAAGTTACTTTTAAGAATTGCTCGATTTTTGAAACAAAACTGCATTTAAAGAAAATGTCTTCAGACTCATCTAAAATTATATATTGTATTAATGGCCATATCTCCGTCAAAAATGGCCCCACTTCAAATATGAAGTTACTTTTAGAAATTGCTCGATTTTTTGAAACAAAACTGCATTTAAAGAAAATGACTTCAGACTCATCTAAAATTATATATTGTATTAATGGCCATATCTCCGTCAAAAATGGCCCCACTTCAAATATGAAGTTACTTTTAAGAATTGCTCGATTTTTGAAACAAAACTGCATTTAAAGAAAATGTCTTCAGACTCATCTAAAATTATATATTGTATTAATGGCCATATCTCCGTCAAAAATGGCCCCACTTCAAAATATGAAGTTACTTTTAGAATTTGCTCGATTTTTTAAACAAAACTGCATTTAAAGAAAATGTCTTCAGACTCATCTAAAATTATATATTGTATTAATGGCCATATCTCCGTCAAAAATGGCCCCACTTCAAATATAGAAGTTACTTTTAGAAATTGCTCGATTTTTTGAAACAAAACTGCATTTAAAGAAAATGTCTTCAGACTCATCTAAAATTATATATTGTATTAATGGCCATATCTCCGTCAAAAATGGCCCCACTTCAAATATGAAGTTACTTTTAGAGAATTGCTCGATTTTTGAAACAAAACTGCATTTAAAGAAAATGTCTTCAGACTCATCTAAAATTATATATTGTATTAATGGCCATATCTCCGTCAAAAATGGCCCCACTTCAAATATGAAGTTACTTTTTAGAAATTGCTCGATTTTTGAAACAAAACTGCATTTAAAGAAAATGTCTTCAGACTCATCTAAAATTATATATTGTATTAATGGCCATATCTCCGTCAAAAATGGCCCCACTTAAAATATGAAGTTACTTTTAAGAATTTGCTCGATTTTTGAAACAAAACTGCATTTAAAGAAAATGTCTTCAGACTCATCTAAAATTATATATTGTATTAATGGCCATATCTCCGTCAAAAATGGCCCCACTTCAAATATGAAGTTACTTTTAGAAATTGCTCGATTTTTGAAACAAAACTGCATTTAAAGAAAATGTCTTCAGACTCATCTAAAATTATATATTGTATTAATGGCCATATCTCCGTCAAAAATGGCCCCACTTAAAATATGAAGTTACTTTTAAGAATTTGCTCGATTTTTTAAACAAAACTGCATTTAAAGAAAATGTCTTCAGACTCATCTAAAATTATATATTGTATTAATGGCCATATCTCCGTCAAAAATGGCCCCACTTCAAATATGAAGTTACTTTTAGAAATTGCTCGATTTTTGAAACAAAACTGCATTTAAAGAAAATGTCTTCAGACTCATCTAAAATTATATATTGTATTAATGGCCATATCTCCGTCAAAAATGGCCCCACTTCAAATATGAAGTTACTTTTAGAAATTGCTCGATTTTTGAAACAAAACTGCATTTAAAGAAAATGTCTTCAGACTCATCTAAAATTATATATTGTATTAATGGCCATATCTCCGTCAAAAATGGCCCCACTTAAAATATGAAGTTACTTTTTAGAAATTGCTCGATTTTTGAAACAAAACTGCATTTAAAGAAAATGTCTTCAGACTCATCTAAAATTATATATTGTATTAATGGCCATATCTCCGTCAAAAATGGCCCCACTTCAAATATGAAGTTACTTTTAGAAATTGCTCGATTTTTGAAACAAAACTGCATTTAAAGAAAATGTCTTCAGACTCATCTAAAATTATATATTGTATTAATGGCCATATCTCCGTCAAAAATGGCCCCACTTCAAATATGAAGTTACTTTTAGAAATTGCTCGATTTTTGAAACAAAACTGCATTTAAAGAAAATGTCTTCAGACTCATCTAAAATTATATATTGTATTAATGGCCATATCTCCGTCAAAAATGGCCCCACTTCAAATATGAAGTTACTTTTAGAATTTGCTCGATTTTTGAAACAAAACTGCATTTAAAGAAAATGTCTTCAGACTCATCTAAAATTATATATTGTATTAATGGCCATATCTCCGTCAAAAATGGCCCCACTTCAAATATGAAGTTACTTTTAGAAATTGCTCGATTTTTGAAACAAAACTGCATTTAAAGAAAATGTCTTCAGACTCATCTAAAATTATATATTGTATTAATGGCTATATCTCCGTCAAAAATGGCCCCACTTCAAATATGAAGTTACTTTTAAGAATTGCTCAATTTTTGAAACAAAACTGCATTTAAAGAAAATGTCTTCAGACTCATCTAAAATTATATATTGTATTAATGGCTATATCTCCGTCAAAAATGGCCCCACTTCAAATATGAAGTTACTTTTAGAAATTGCTCGATTTTTGAAACAAAACTGCATTTAAAGAAAATGTCTTCAGACTCATCTAAAATTATATATTGTATTAATGGCCATATCTCCGTCAAAAAATGGCCCCACTTCAAAATATGAAGTTACTTTTAGAAATTGCTCGATTTTTGAAACAAAACTGCATTTAAAGAAAATGTCTTCAGACTCATCTAAAATTATATATTGTATTAATGGCCATATCTCCGTCAAAAATGGCCCCACTTAAAATATGAAGTTACTTTTTAGAAATTGCTCGATTTTTGAAACAAAACTGCATTTAAAGAAAATGTCTTCAGACTCATCTAAAATTATATATTGTATTAATGGCCATATCTCCGTCAAAAATGGCCCCACTTAAAATATGAAGTTACTTTTAGAAATTTGCTCGATTTTTGAAACAAAACTGCATTTAAAGAAAATGTCTTCAGACTCATCTAAAATTATATATTGTATTAATGGCCATATCTCCGTCAAAAAATGGCCCCACTTAAAATATGAAGTTACTTTTTAGAATTTGCTCGATTTTTTGAAACAAAACTGCATTTAAAGAAAATGTCTTCAGACTCATCTAAAATTATATATTGTATTAATGGCCATATCTCCGTCAAAAATGGCCCCACTTCAAATATGAAGTTACTTTTTAGAAATTGCTCGATTTTTGAAACAAAACTGCATTTAAAGAAAATGTCTTCAGACTCATCTAAAATTATATATTGTATTAATGGCCATATCTCCGTCAAAAATGGCCCCACTTCAAATATGAAGTTACTTTTTAGAATTTGCTCGATTTTTGAAACAAAACTGCATTTAAAGAAAATGTCTTCAGACTCATCTAAAATTATATATTGTATTAATGGCCATATCTCCGTCAAAAATGGCCCCACTTCAAAATATGAAGTTACTTTTTAGAAATTTGCTCGATTTTTTGAAACAAAACTGCATTTAAAGAAAATGTCTTCAGACTCATCTAAAATTATATATTGTATTAATGGCCATATCTCCGTCAAAAATGGCCCCACTTAAAATATGAAGTTACTTTTTAGAAATTGCTCGATTTTTGAAACAAAACTGCATTTAAAGAAAATGTCTTCAGACTCATCTAAAATTATATATTGTATTAATGGCCATATCTCCGTCAAAAAATGGCCCCACTTAAAAATATGAAGGTACTTTTTAGAATTTGCTCGATTTTTGAAACAAAACTGCATTTAAAGAAAATGTCTTCAGACTCATCTAAAATTATATATTGTATTAATGGCCATATCTCCGTCAAAAATGGCCCCACTTAAAATATGAAGTTACTTTTTAGAATTTGCTCGATTTTTGAAACAAAACTGCATTTAAAGAAAATGTCTTCAGACTCATCTAAAATTATATATTGTATTAATGGCCATATCTCCGTCAAAAATGGCCCCACTTCAAAATATGAAGTTACTTTTTAGAAATTGCTCGATTTTTTGAAACAAAACTGCATTTAAAGAAAATGTCTTCAGACTCATCTAAAATTATATATTGTATTAATGGCCATATCTCCGTCAAAAAATGGCCCCACTTAAATATGAAGTTACTTTTTAGAATTTGCTCGATTTTTGAAACAAAACTGCATTTAAAGAAAATGTCTTCAGACTCATCTAAAATTATATATTGTATTAATGGCCATATCTCCGTCAAAAAATGGCCCCACTTCAAATATGAAGGTACTTTTTAGAATTTGCTCGATTTTTGAAACAAAACTGCATTTAAAGAAAATGTCTTCAGACTCATCTAAAATTATATATTGTATTAATGGCCATATCTCCGTCAAAAATGGCCCCACTTCAAATATGAAGTTACTTTTAGAAATTGCTCGATTTTTGAAACAAAACTGCATTTAAAGAAAATGTCTTCAGACTCATCTAAAATTATATATTGTATTAATGGCCATATCTCCGTCAAAAAATGGCCCCACTTAAAATATGAAGTTATTTTTAGAATTTGCTCGATTTTTGAAACAAAACTGCATTTAAAGAAAATGTCTTCAGACTCATCTAAAATTATATATTGTATTAATGGCCATATCTCCGTCAAAAATGGCCCCACTTCAAAATATGAAGTTACTTTTTAGAAATTGCTCGATTTTTGAAACAAAACTGCATTTAAAGAAAATGTCTTCAGACTCATCTAAAATTATATATTGTATTAATGGCCATATCTCCGTCAAAAAATGGCCCCACTTCAAAATATGAAGTTACTTTTTAGAATTTGCTCGATTTTTTGAAACAAAACTGCATTTAAAGAAAATGTCTTCAGACTCATCTAAAATTATATATTGTATTAATGGCCATATCTCCGTCAAAAATGGCCCCACTTAAAATATGAAGTTACTTTTTAGAAATTGCTCGATTTTTGAAACAAAACTGCATTTAAAGAAAATGACTTCAGACTCATCTAAAATTATATATTGTATTAATGGCCATATCTCCGTCAAAAAATGGCCCCACTTAAAATATGAAGGTACTTTTTAGAATTTGCTCGATTTTTGAAACAAAACTGCATTTAAAGAAAATGACTTCAGACTCATCTAAAATTATATATTGTATTAATGGCCATATCTCCGTCAAAAAATGGCCCCACTTAAAATATGAAGGTATTTTTAGAATTTGCTCGATTTTTTGAAACAAAACTGCATTTAAAGAAAATGTCTTCAGACTCATCTAAAATTATATATTGTATTAATGGCCATATCTCCGTCAAAAATGGCCCCACTTAAAATATGAAGTTACTTTTTAGAAATTGCTCGATTTTTGAAACAAAACTGCATTTAAAGAAAATGTCTTCAGACTCATCTAAAATTATATATTGTATTAATGGCCATATCTCCGTCAAAAATGGCCCCACTTAAAATATGAAGTTACTTTTTAGAATTTGCTCGATTTTTGAAACAAAACTGCATTTAAAGAAAATGTCTTCAGACTCATCTAAAATTATATATTGTATTAATGGCCATATCTCCGTCAAAAATGGCCCCACTTCAAATATGAAGTTACTTTTTAGAATTTGCTCGATTTTTTGAAACAAAACTGCATTTAAAGAAAATGTCTTCAGACTCATCTAAAATTATATATTGTATTAATGGCCATATCTCCGTCAAAAATGGCCCCACTTCAAATATGAAGGTACTTTTTAGAAATTGCTCGATTTTTGAAACAAAACTGCATTTAAAGAAAATGTCTTCAGACTCATCTAAAATTATATATTGTATTAATGGCCATATCTCCGTCAAAAATGGCCCCACTTAAAATATGAAGGTACTTTTTAGAATTTGCTCGATTTTTGAAACAAAACTGCATTTAAAGAAAATGTCTTCAGACTCATCTAAAATTATATATTGTATTAATGGCCATATCTCCGTCAAAAATGGCCCCACTTCAAAATATGAAGTTACTTTTTAGAAATTTGCTCGATTTTTGAAACAAAACTGCATTTAAAGAAAATGTCTTCAGACTCATCTAAAATTATATATTGTATTAATGGCCATATCTCCGTCAAAAATGGCCCCACTTCAAAATATGAAGTTACTTTTTAGAATTTGCTCGATTTTTGAAACAAAACTGCATTTAAAGAAAATGTCTTCAGACTCATCTAAAATTATATATTGTATTAATGGCCATATCTCCGTCAAAAAATGGCCCCACTTCAAAATATGAAGTTATTTTTAGAATTTGCTCGATTTTTGAAACAAAACTGCATTTAAAGAAAATGTCTTCAGACTCATCTAAAATTATATATTGTATTAATGGCCATATCTCCGTCAAAAATGGCCCCACTTCAAAATATGAAGGTATTTTTAGAATTTGCTCGATTTTTGAAACAAAACTGCATTTAAAGAAAATGTCTTCAGACTCATCTAAAATTATATATTGTATTAATGGCCATATCTCCGTCAAAAATGGCCCCACTTAAAATATGAAGGTATTTTTAGAATTTGCTCGATTTTTTGAAACAAAACTGCATTTAAAGAAAATGACTTCAGACTCATCTAAAATTATATATTGTATTAATGGCCATATCTCCGTCAAAAATGGCCCCACTTAAAATATGAAGGTACTTTTTAGAATTTGCTCGATTTTTTGAAACAAAACTGCATTTAAAGAAAATGTCTTCAGACTCATCTAAAATTATATATTGTATTAATGGCCATATCTCCGTCAAAAAATGGCCCCACTTAAAAATATGAAGGTACTTTTTAGAATTTGCTCGATTTTTTGAAACAAAACTGCATTTAAAGAAAATGTCTTCAGACTCATCTAAAATTATATATTGTATTAATGGCCATATCTCCGTCAAAAATGGCCCCACTTCAAAATATGAAGGTACTTTTTAGAAATTGCTCGATTTGTGAAACAAAACTGCATTTAAACAAAATGACTTCAGACTCATCCAAAATTATATATTGTATTAATGGCCATATCTCCGTCAAAAATGGCCCCACTCAAAATCTGAAGGTATTTTTAGAATTTGCTCGATTTTTGAAACAAAGCTGCATTTAAAGAAAATGTCTTCAGACTCATCTAAAATTATACATTGTATAAATGGCCATATCTCCGTCAAAAATTGCCCCACATAAAATATGAAGTTACTTTTAGAAATTGCTCGATTTGTGAAACAAAACTGCATTTAAAGAAAATGACTTCAGACTCATCTAAAATTATATATTGTATTAATGGCCATATCTCCGTCAAAAATGGCCCCACTTAAAATATGAAGGTATTTTTAGAATTTGCTCGATTTTTGAAACAAAACTGCATTTAAAGAAAATGACTTCAGACTCATCTAAAATTATATATTGTATTAATGGCCATATCTCCGTCAAAAATGGCCCCACTCAAAAAATGAAGGTATTTTTAGAATTTGCTCGATTTTTGAAACAAAACTGCATTTAAACGAAAATGTCTTCAGACTCATCTAAAATTATATATTGTATTAATGGCCATATCTCCGTCAAAAATGGCCCACAAAATATGAAGGTATTTTTAGAATTTGCTCGATTTTTGAAACAAAACTGCATTTAAAGAAAATGACTTCAGACTCATCTAAAATTATATATTGTATTAATGGCCATATCTCCGTCAAAAATGGCCCCACTTAAAAAATGAAGGTATTTTTAGAATTTGCTCGATTTTTGAAACAAAACTGCATTTAAAGAAAATGTCTTCAGACTTTTCACTCATTTAAAATTATATATTGTATTAATGGCCATATCTCCGTCAAAAATGTTCCGATTTTTTAAACAAAACTGCATTTAAAGAAAATGACTTCAGACTCATCTAAAATTATGTATTATATTAATGGCCATATCTCCGTCAAAAATGGCCCCACTCCAATAATGACGTTATTTTTAGACTTTGCTCGATTTTTGAAACAAAACTGCATTTAAAGAAAATGTCTTCAGACTCATCTAAAATAATATTTTATATTAATGGCCATATCTCCGTCAAAAATGGACCCACTTCAAATATGAAGGTATCTTTAGAAATTGCTCGATTTTTGAAACAAAGCTGCATTTAAACAAAATGACTTCAGACTCATCTAAAATTATATATTGTATTAATGGCCATATCTCCGTCAAATATGAAGGTATTTTTAGAATTTGCTCGATTTTTGAAACAAAGCTGCATTTAAAGAAAATGACTTCAGACTCATCTAAAATTATATATTGTATTAATGGCCATATCTCCGTCAAAAATGGCCCCACTTCAAATATGAAGGTATTTTTAGAATTTGCTCGATTTTTGAAACAAAACTGCATTTAAAGAAAATGTCTTCAGACTCATCTAAAATTATATATTGTATTAATGGCCATATCTCCGTCAAAAATGGCCCCACTTAAAAATGAAGGTATTTTTAGAATTTGCTCGATTTTTGAAACAAAACTGCATTTAAAGAAAATGTCTTCAGACTCATCTAAAATTATATATTGTATTAATGGCCATATCTCCGTCAAAAATGGCCCCACTTAAAATATGAAGGTTATTTTTAGAATTTGCTCGATTTTTGAAACAAAACTGCATTTAAAGAAAATGTCTTCAGACTCATCTAAAATTATATATTGTATTAATGGCCATATCTCCGTCAAAAATGGCCCCACTTAAAAAATGAAGGTATTTTTAGAATTTGCTCGATTTTTGAAACAAAACTGCATTTAAAGAAAATGACTTCAGACTCATCTAAAATTATATATTGTATTAATGGCCATATCTCCGTCAAAAATGGCCCCACTTAAAATATGAAGGTATTTTTAGAATTTGCTCGATTTTTGAAACAAAACTGCATTTAAAGAAAATGACTTCAGACTCATCTAAAATTATATATTGTATTAATGGCCATATCTCCGTCAAAAATGGCCCCACTTAAAATATGAAGGTATTTTTAGAATTTGCTCGATTTTTGAAACAAAACTGCATTTAAAGAAAATGACTTCAGACTCATCTAAAATTATATATTGTATTAATGGCCATATCTCCGTCAAAAATGGCCCCACTTAAAAATATGAAGGTATTTTTAGAATTTGCTCGATTTTTGAAACAAAACTGCATTTAAAGAAAATGACTTCAGACTCATCTAAAATTATATATTGTATTAATGGCCATATCTCCGTCAAAAATGGCCCCACTTAAAATATGAAGGTATTTTTAGAATTTGCTCGATTTTTGAAACAAAACTGCATTTAAAGAAAATGTCTTCAGACTCATCTAAAATTATATATTGTATTAATGGCCATATCTCCGTCAAAAATGGCCCCACTTAAAATATGAAGGTATTTTTAGAATTTGCTCGATTTTTGAAACAAAACTGCATTTAAAGAAAATGTCTTCAGACTCATCTAAAATTATATATTGTATTAATGGCCATATCTCCGTCAAAAATGGCCCCACTTAAAAAATGAAGGTATTTTTAGAATTTGCTCGATTTTTGAAACAAAACTGCATTTAAAGAAAATGTCTTCAGACTCATCTAAAATTATATATTGTATTAATGGCCATATCTCCGTCAAAAATGGCCCCACTTCAAATATGAAGGTATTTTTAGAATTTGCTCGATTTTTGAAACAAAACTGCATTTAAAGAAAATGACTTCAGACTCATCTAAAATTATATATTGTATTAATGGCCATATCTCCGTCAAAAATGGCCCCACTTAAAATATGAAGGTATTTTTAGAATTTGCTCGATTTTTGAAACAAAACTGCATTTAAAGAAAATGACTTCAGACTCATCTAAAATTATATATTGTATTAATGGCCATATCTCCGTCAAAAATGGCCCCACTTCAAATATGAAGGTATTTTTAGAATTTGCTCGATTTTTGAAACAAAACTGCATTTAAAGAAAATGACTTCAGACTCATCTAAAATTATATATTGTATTAATGGCCATATCTCCGTCAAAAATGGCCCCACTTAAAAATGAAGGTATTTTTAGAATTTGCTCGATTTTTGAAACAAAACTGCATTTAAAGAAAATGTCTTCAGACTCATCTAAAATTATATATTGTATTAATGGCCATATCTCCGTCAAAAATGGCCCCACTTCAAAATAATGAAGGTATTTTTAGAATTTGCTCGATTTTTGAAACAAAACTGCATTTAAAGAAAATGTCTTCAGACTCATCTAAAATTATATATTGTATTAATGGCCATATCTCCGTCAAAAATGGCCCCACTTCAAATATGAAGGTATTTTTAGAATTTGCTCGATTTTTGAAACAAAACTGCATTTAAAGAAAATGTCTTCAGACTCATCTAAAATTATATATTGTATTAATGGCCATATCTCCGTCAAAAATGGCCCCACTTAAAAATATGAAGGTATTTTTAGAATTTGCTCGATTTTTGAAACAAAACTGCATTTAAAGAAAATGTCTTCAGACTCATCTAAAATTATATATTGTATTAATGGCCATATCTCCGTCAAAAATGGCCCCACTTCAAAAATGAAGTTATTTTTAGAATTTGCTCGATTTTTGAAACAAAACTGCATTTAAAGAAAATGACTTCAGACTCATCTAAAATTATATATTGTATTAATGGCCATATCTCCGTCAAAAATGGCCCCACTTCAAATATGAAGGTATTTTTAGAATTTGCTCGATTTTTGAAACAAAACTGCATTTAAAGAAAATGTCTTCAGACTCATCTAAAATTATATATTGTATTAATGGCCATATCTCCGTCAAAAATGGCCCCACTTAAAAATATGAAGGTATTTTTAGAATTTGCTCGATTTTTGAAACAAAACTGCATTTAAAGAAAATGACTTCAGACTCATCTAAAATTATATATTGTATTAATGGCCATATCTCCGTCAAAAATGGCCCCACTTCAAATATGAAGGTATTTTTAGAATTTGCTCGATTTTTGAAACAAAACTGCATTTAAAGAAAATGACTTCAGACTCATCTAAAATTATATATTGTATTAATGGCCATATCTCCGTCAAAAATGGCCCCACTTAAAATATGAAGGTATTTTTAGAATTTGCTCGATTTTTGAAACAAAACTGCATTTAAAGAAAATGTCTTCAGACTCATCTAAAATTATATATTGTATTAATGGCCATATCTCCGTCAAAAAATGGCCCCACTTCAAAAAATGAAGGTATTTTTAGAATTTGCTCGATTTTTGAAACAAAACTGCATTTAAAGAAAATGTCTTCAGACTCATCTAAAATTATATATTGTATTAATGGCCATATCTCCGTCAAAAATGGCCCCACTTAAAATATGAAGGTATTTTTAGAATTTGCTCGATTTTTGAAACAAAACTGCATTTAAAGAAAATGTCTTCAGACTCATCTAAAATTATATATTGTATTAATGGCCATATCTCCGTCAAAAATGGCCCCACTTAAAATATGAAGGTATTTTTAGAATTTGCTCGATTTTTGAAACAAAACTGCATTTAAAGAAAATGTCTTCAGACTCATCTAAAATTATATATTGTATTAATGGCCATATCTCCGTCAAAAATGGCCCCACTTAAAATATGAAGGTATTTTTAGAATTTGCTCGATTTTTGAAACAAAACTGCATTTAAAGAAAATGACTTCAGACTCATCTAAAATTATATATTGTATTAATGGCCATATCTCCGTCAAAAATGGCCCCACTTAAAATATGAAGGTATTTTTAGAATTTGCTCGATTTTTGAAACAAAACTGCATTTAAAGAAAATGACTTCAGACTCATCTAAAATTATATATTGTATTAATGGCCATATCTCCGTCAAAAATGGCCCCACTTCAAATATGAAGGTATTTTTAGAATTTGCTCGATTTTTGAAACAAAACTGCATTTAAAGAAAATGACTTCAGACTCATCTAAAATTATATATTGTATTAATGGCCATATCTCCGTCAAAAATGGCCCCACTTAAAATATGAAGGTATTTTTAGAATTTGCTCGATTTTTGAAACAAAACTGCATTTAAAGAAAATGACTTCAGACTCATCTAAAATTATATATTGTATTAATGGCCATATCTCCGTCAAAAATGGCCCCACTAATAAAAGTATTTTTAGAATTTGCTCGATTTTTGAAACAAAACTGCATTTAAAGAAAATGTCTTCAGACTCATCTAAAATTATATATTGTATTAATGGCCATATCTCCGTCAAAAATGGCCCCACTTCAAATATGAAGGTATTTTTAGAATTTGCTCGATTTTTGAAACAAAACTGCATTTAAAGAAAATGTCTTCAGACTCATCTAAAATTATATATTGTATTAATGGCCATATCTCCGTCAAAAAATGGCCCACTTCAAATATGAAGGTATTTTTAGAATTTGCTCGATTTTTGAAACAAAACTGCATTTAAAGAAAATGACTTCAGACTCATCTAAAATTATATATTGTATTAATGGCCATATCTCCGTCAAAAATGGCCCCACTTCAAATATGAAGGTATTTTTAGAATTTGCTCGATTTTTGAAACAAAACTGCATTTAAAGAAAATGACTTCAGACTCATCTAAAATTATATATTATATTAATGGCCATATCTCCGTCAAAAATGGCCCCACTCAAATAATGAAGTTATTTTTAGACTTTGCTCGATTTTTGAAACAAAACTGCATTTAAAGAAAATGTCTTCAGACTCATCTAAAATTTATATTGTATTAATGGCCATATCTCCGTCAAAAATGGACCCACTTCAAATATGAAGGTATTTTTAGAATTTGCGCGATTTTTGAAACAAAACTGCATTTAAAGAAAATGACTTCAGACTCATCTAAAATTATATATTATATTAATTGCCATATCTCCGTCAAATATGAAGGTACTTTTAGAATTTGGTCGATTTTTGAAACAAAGCTGCATTTAAAGAAAATGACTTCAGACTCATCTAAAATTATATATTGTATTAATGGCCATATCTCCGTCAAAAATGGCCCACATCAAATATGAAGGTATTTTCAGAATTTGCTTGATTTTTGAATCAAAACTGCATTTAAAGAAAATGACTTCAGACTCATTTAAAATTATATATTATATTAATGGCCATATCTCCGTCAAAAATGGCCCTACTCCAATAATGAAGTTATTTTTAGACTTTGCTCGATTTTTGAAACAAAACTGCATTTAAAGAAAATGTCTTCAGACTCATCTAAAATTTATATTGTATTAATGGCCATATCTCCGTCAAAAATGGACCCACTTCAAATATGAAGGTATTTTTAGAAATTGCTCGATTTTTGAAACAAAACTGCATTTAAAGAAAATGACTTCAGACTCATTTAAAATTATATATTATATTAATGGCCATATCTCCGTCAAAAATGGCCCCACTTAAAAAATGAAGGTATTTTTAGAATTTGTTCGATTTTTGAAACAAAACTGCATTTAAAGAAAATGTCTTCAGACTCATCTAAAATTATATATTATATTAATGGCCATATCTCCGTCAAAAATGGCCCCACTTCAAAAATGAAGGTATTTTTAGAATTTGCTCGATTTTTGAAACAAAACTGCATTTAAAGAAAATGACTTCAGACTCATCTAAAATTATATATTGTATTAATGGCCATATCTCCGTCAAAAATGGCCCCACTTCAAAATGAAGTTATTTTTAGAATTTGCTCGATTTTTGAAACAAAACTGCATTTAAAGAAAATGTCTTCAGACTCATCTAAAATTATATATTGTATTAATGGCCATATCTCCGTCAAAAATGGCCCCACTTCAAATATGAAGGTATTTTTAGAATTTGCTCGATTTTTGAAACAAAACTGCATTTAAAGAAAATGACTTCAGACTCATCTAAAATTATATATTGTATTAATGGCCATATCTCCGTCAAAAATGGCCCCACTTAAAAAATGAAGGTATTTTTAGAATTTGCTCGATTTTTGAAACAAAACTGCATTTAAAGAAAATGACTTCAGACTCATCTAAAATTATATATTGTATTAATGGCCATATCTCCGTCAAAAATGGCCCCACTTCAAATATGAAGGTATTTTTAGAATTTGCTCGATTTTTGAAACAAAACTGCATTTAAAGAAAATGACTTCAGACTCATCTAAAATTATATATTGTATTAATGGCCATATCTCCGTCAAAAATGGCCCCACTTAAAATATGAAGGTATTTTTAGAATTTGCTCGATTTTTGAAACAAAACTGCATTTAAAGAAAATGACTTCAGACTCATCTAAAATTATATATTGTATTAATGGCCATATCTCCGTCAAAAATGGCCCCACTTCAAATATGAAGGTATTTTTAGAATTTGCTCGATTTTTGAAACAAAACTGCATTTAAAGAAAATGACTTCAGACTCATCTAAAATTATATATTGTATTAATGGCCATATCTCCGTCAAAAATGGCCCCACTTCAAATATGAAGGTATTTTTAGAATTTGCTCGATTTTTGAAACAAAACTGCATTTAAAGAAAATGACTTCAGACTCATCTAAAATTATATATTGTATTAATGGCCATATCTCCGTCAAAAATGGCCCCACTTCAAATATGAAGGTATTTTTAGAATTTGCTCGATTTTTGAAACAAAACTGCATTTAAAGAAAATGACTTCAGACTCATCTAAAATTATATATTGTATTAATGGCCATATCTCCGTCAAAAATGGCCCCACTTAAAATATGAAGGTATTTTTAGAATTTGCTCGATTTTTGAAACAAAACTGCATTTAAAGAAAATGACTTCAGACTCATCTAAAATTATATATTGTATTAATGGCCATATCTCCGTCAAAAATGGCCCCACTTAAAAATATGAAGGTATTTTTAGAATTTGCTCGATTTTTGAAACAAAACTGCATTTAAAGAAAATGACTTCAGACTCATCTAAAATTATATATTGTATTAATGGCCATATCTCCGTCAAAAATGGCCCCACTTAAAATATGAAGGTATTTTTAGAATTTGCTCGATTTTTGGAAACAAAACTGCATTTAAAGAAAATGACTTCAGACTCATCTAAAATTATATATTGTATTAATGGCCATATCTCCGTCAAAAATGGCCCCACTTAAAATATGAAGGTATTTTTAGAATTTGCTCGATTTTTGAAACAAAACTGCATTTAAAGAAAATGTCTTCAGACTCATCTAAAATTATATATTGTATTAATGGCCATATCTCCGTCAAAAATGGCCCCACTTAAAATATGAAGTTATTTTTAGAATTTGCTCGATTTTTGAAACAAAACTGCATTTAAAGAAAATGTCTTCAGACTCATCTAAAATTATATATTGTATTAATGGCCATATCTCCGTCAAAAATGGCCCCACTTAAAATATGAAGGTATTTTTAGAATTTGCTCGATTTTTGAAACAAAACTGCATTTAAAGAAAATGACTTCAGACTCATCTAAAATTATATATTGTATTAATGGCCATATCTCCGTCAAAAATGGCCCCACTTCAAAAATGAAGGTATTTTTAGAATTTGCTCGATTTTTGAAACAAAACTGCATTTAAAGAAAATGTCTTCAGACTCATCTAAAATTATATATTGTATTAATGGCCATATCTCCGTCAAAAATGGCCCCACTTCAAATATGAAGGTATTTTTAGAATTTGCTCGATTTTTGAAACAAAACTGCATTTAAAGAAAATGACTTCAGACTCATCTAAAATTATATATTGTATTAATGGCCATATCTCCGTCAAAAATGGCCCCACTTAAAAAATGAAGGTATTTTTAGAATTTGCTCGATTTTTGAAACAAAACTGCATTTAAAGAAAATGACTTCAGACTCATCTAAAATTATATATTGTATTAATGGCCATATCTCCGTCAAAAATGGCCCCACTTCAAATATGAAGGTATTTTTAGAATTTGCTCGATTTTTGAAACAAAACTGCATTTAAAGAAAATGACTTCAGACTCATCTAAAATTATATATTGTATTAATGGCCATATCTCCGTCAAAAATGGCCCCACTTCAAATATGAAGGTATTTTTAGAATTTGCTCGATTTTTGAAACAAAACTGCATTTAAAGAAAATGTCTTCAGACTCATCTAAAATTATATATTGTATTAATGGCCATATCTCCGTCAAAAATGGCCCCACTTAAAATATGAAGGTATTTTTAGAATTTGCTCGATTTTTGAAACAAAACTGCATTTAAAGAAAATGACTTCAGACTCATCTAAAATTATATATTGTATTAATGGCCATATCTCCGTCAAAAATGGCCCCATAAAATATGAAGGTATTTTTAGAATTTGCTCGATTTTTGAAACAAAACTGCATTTAAAGAAAATGACTTCAGACTCATCTAAAATTATATATTGTATTAATGGCCATATCTCCGTCAAAAATGGCCCCACTTCAAATATGAAGGTATTTTTAGAATTTGCTCGATTTTTGAAACAAAACTGCATTTAAAGAAAATGACTTCAGACTCATCTAAAATTATATATTGTATTAATGGCCATATCTCCGTCAAAAATGGCCCCACTTCAAAAATATGAAGGTATTTTTAGAATTTGCTCGATTTTTGAAACAAAACTGCATTTAAAGAAAATGTCTTCAGACTCATCTAAAATTATATATTGTATTAATGGCCATATCTCCGTCAAAAATGGCCCCACTTCAAATATGAAGGTATTTTTAGAATTTGCTCGATTTTTGAAACAAAACTGCATTTAAAGAAAATGACTTCAGACTCATCTAAAATTATATATTGTATTAATGGCCATATCTCCGTCAAAAATGGCCCCACTTAAAAATATGAAGGTATTTTTAGAATTTGCTCGATTTTTGAAACAAAACTGCATTTAAAGAAAATGACTTCAGACTCATCTAAAATTATATATTGTATTAATGGCCATATCTCCGTCAAAAATGGCCCCACTTAAAATATGAAGGTATTTTTAGAATTTGCTCGATTTTTGAAACAAAACTGCATTTAAAGAAAATGACTTCAGACTCATCTAAAATTATATATTGTATTAATGGCCATATCTCCGTCAAAAATGGCCCCACTTAAAATATGAAGGTATTTTTAGAATTTGCTCGATTTTTGAAACAAAACTGCATTTAAAGAAAATGACTTCAGACTCATCTAAAATTATATATTGTATTAATGGCCATATCTCCGTCAAAAATGGCCCCACTTAAAATATGAAGGTATTTTTAGAATTTGCTCGATTTTTGAAACAAAACTGCATTTAAAGAAAATGACTTCAGACTCATCTAAAATTATATATTGTATTAATGGCCATATCTCCGTCAAAAATGGCCCCACTTCAAATATGAAGGTATTTTTAGAATTTGCTCGATTTTTGAAACAAAACTGCATTTAAAGAAAATGACTTCAGACTCATCTAAAATTATATATTGTATTAATGGCCATATCTCCGTCAAAAATGGCCCCACTTAAAATATGAAGGTATTTTTAGAATTTGCTCGATTTTTGAAACAAAACTGCATTTAAAGAAAATGACTTCAGACTCATCTAAAATTATATATTGTATTAATGGCCATATCTCCGTCAAAAATGGAAAAAAAAAATGAAGGTATTTTTAGAATTTGCTCGATTTTTGAAACAAAACTGCATTTAAAGAAAATGACTTCAGACTCATCTAAAATTATATATTGTATTAATGGCCATATCTCCGTCAAAAATGGCCCCACTTCAAAATATGAAGGTATTTTTAGAATTTGCTCGATTTTTGAAACAAAACTGCATTTAAAGAAAATGACTTCAGACTCATCTAAAATTATATATTGTATTAATGGCCATATCTCCGTCAAAAATGGCCCCACTTCAAATATGAAGGTATTTTTAGAATTTGCTCGATTTTTGAAACAAAACTGCATTTAAAGAAAATGACTTCAGACTCATCTAAAATTATATATTGTATTAATGGCCATATCTCCGTCAAAAATGGCCCCACTTCAAAATGAAGGTATTTTTAGAATTTGCTCGATTTTTGAAACAAAACTGCATTTAAAGAAAATGACTTCAGACTCATCTAAAATTATATATTGTATTAATGGCCATATCTCCGTCAAAAATGGCCCCACTTAAAATATGAAGGTATTTTTAGAATTTGCTCGATTTTTGAAACAAAACTGCATTTAAAGAAAATGTCTTCAGACTCATCTAAAATTATATATTGTATTAATGGCCATATCTCCGTCAAAAATGGCCCCACTTAAAATATGAAGGTATTTTTAGAATTTGCTCGATTTTTGAAACAAAACTGCATTTAAAGAAAATGACTTCAGACTCATCTAAAATTATATATTGTATTAATGGCCATATCTCCGTCAAAAATGGCCCCACTTCAAATATGAAGGTATTTTTAGAATTTGCTCGATTTTTGAAACAAAACTGCATTTAAAGAAAATGACTTCAGACTCATCTAAAATTATATATTGTATTAATGGCCATATCTCCGTCAAAAATGGCCCCACTTAAAATATGAAGGTATTTTTAGAATTTGCTCGATTTTTGAAACAAAACTGCATTTAAAGAAAATGACTTCAGACTCATCTAAAATTATATATTGTATTAATGGCCATATCTCCGTCAAAAATGGCCCCACTTAAAATATGAAGGTATTTTTAGAATTTGCTCGATTTTTGAAACAAAACTGCATTTAAAGAAAATGACTTCAGACTCATCTAAAATTATATATTGTATTAATGGCCATATCTCCGTCAAAAATGGCCCCACTTAAAATATGAAGGTATTTTTAGAATTTGCTCGATTTTTGAAACAAAACTGCATTTAAAGAAAATGACTTCAGACTCATCTAAAATTATATATTGTATTAATGGCCATATCTCCGTCAAAAATGGCCCCACTTAAAATATGAAGGTATTTTTAGAATTTGCTCGATTTTTGAAACAAAACTGCATTTAAAGAAAATGTCTTCAGACTCATCTAAAATTATATATTGTATTAATGGCCATATCTCCGTCAAAAATGGCCCCACTTAAAATATGAAGGTATTTTTAGAATTTGCTCGATTTTTGAAACAAAACTGCATTTAAAGAAAATGACTTCAGACTCATCTAAAATTATATATTGTATTAATGGCCATATCTCCGTCAAAAATGGCCCCACTTAAAATATGAAGGTATTTTTAGAATTTGCTCGATTTTTGAAACAAAACTGCATTTAAAGAAAATGACTTCAGACTCATCTAAAATTATATATTGTATTAATGGCCATATCTCCGTCAAAAATGGCCCCACTTAAAATATGAAGGTATTTTTAGAATTTGCTCGATTTTTGAAACAAAACTGCATTTAAAGAAAATGACTTCAGACTCATCTAAAATTATATATTGTATTAATGGCCATATCTCCGTCAAAAATGGCCCCACTTCAAAATATGAAGGTATTTTTAGAATTTGCTCGATTTTTGAAACAAAACTGCATTTAAAGAAAATGACTTCAGACTCATCTAAAATTATATATTGTATTAATGGCCATATCTCCGTCAAAAATGGCCCCACTTAAAATATGAAGGTATTTTTAGAATTTGCTCGATTTTTGAAACAAAACTGCATTTAAAGAAAATGTCTTCAGACTCATCTAAAATTATATATTGTATTAATGGCCATATCTCCGTCAAAAATGGCCCCACTTAAAATATGAAGGTATTTTTAGAATTTGCTCGATTTTTGAAACAAAACTGCATTTAAAGAAAATGACTTCAGACTCATCTAAAATTATATATTGTATTAATGGCCATATCTCCGTCAAAAATGGCCCCACTTAAAATATGAAGGTATTTTTAGAATTTGCTCGATTTTTGAAACAAAACTGCATTTAAAGAAAATGACTTCAGACTCATCTAAAATTATATATTGTATTAATGGCCATATCTCCGTCAAAAATGGCCCCACTTAAAATATGAAGGTACTTTTAGAATTTGCTCGATTTTTGAAACAAAACTGCATTTAAAGAAAATGTCTTCAGACTCATCTAAAATTATATATTGTATTAATGGCCATATCTCCGTCAAAAATGGCCCCACTTAAAAAATGAAGGTATTTTTAGGATTTGCTCGATTTTTGAAACAAAACTGCATTTAAAGAAAATGTCTTCAGACTCATCTAAAATAATATATTGTATTAATGGCCATATCTCCGTCAAAAATGGCCCCACTTCAAAAATGAAGGTATTTTTAGAATTTGCTCGATTTTTGAAACAAAACTGCATTTAAAGAAAATGACTTCAGACTCATCTAAAATTATATATTGTATTAATGGCCATATCTCCGTCAAAAATGGCCCCACTTAAAAATGAAGGTATTTTTAGAATTTGCTCGATTTTTGAAACAAAACTGCATTTAAAGAAAATGACTTCAGACTCATCTAAAATTATATATTGTATTAATGGCCATATCTCCGTCAAAAATGGCCCCACTTCAAATATGAAGGTATTTTTAGAATTTGCTCGATTTTTGAAACAAAACTGCATTTAAAGAAAATGACTTCAGACTCATCTAAAATTATATATTGTATTAATGGCCATATCTCCGTCAAAAATGGCCCCACTCAAATAATGACGTTATTTTTAGACTTTGCTCGATTTTTGAAACAAAACTGCATTTAAAGAAAATGTCTTCAGACTCATCTAAAATAATATTTTATATTAATGGCCATATCTCCGTCAAAAATGGACCCACTTCAAATATGAAGGTATCTTTAGAAATTGCTCGATTTTTGAAACAAAGCTGCATTTAAACAAAATGACTTCAGACTCATCTAAAATTGTATATTGTATTAATGGCCATATCTCCGTCAAATATGAAGGTATTTTTAGAATTTGGTCGATTTTTGAAACAAAGCTGCATTTAAAGAAAATGACTTCAGACTCATCTAAAATTATATATTATATTAATGGCCATATCTCCGTCAAAAATGGCCCCACATCAAATATGAAGGTATTTTTAGAATTTGCTTGATTTTTGAATCAAAACTGCATTTAAAGAAAATGACTTCAGACTCATCTAAAATTATATATTATATTAATGGCCATATCTCCGTCAAAAATGGCCCTACTCCAATAATGAAGTTATTTTTAGACTTTGCTCGATTTTTGAAACAAAACTGCATTTAAAGAAAATGTCTTCAGACTCATCTAAAATTATATATTGTATTAATGGCCATATCTCCGTCAAAAATGGACCCACTTCAAATATGAAGGTATTTTTAGAAATTGCTCGATTTTTGAAACAAAACTGCATTTAAAGAAAATGCCTTCAGACTCATCTAAAATTATATATTGTATTAATGGCCATATCTCCGTCAAAAATGGCCCACTTAAATATGAAGGTATTTTTAGAATTTGCTCGATTTTTGAAACAAAACTGCATTTAAAGAAAATGTCTTCAGACTCATCTAAAATTATATATTATATTAATGGCCATATCTCCGTCAAAAATGGCCCCACTTCAAATATGAAGTTACTTTTAGAATTTGCTCGATTTTTGAAACAAAACTGCATTTAAAGAAAATGTCTTCAGACTCATCTAAAATTTATATTGTATTAATGGCCACATCTCCGTCCAAAAATGGCCCCACTTAAAAAATGAAGGTATTTTTAGAATTTGGTCGATTTTTGAAACAAAACTGCATTTAAAGAAAATGACTTCAGACTCATCTAAAATTATATATTGTATTAATGGCCATATCTCCGTCAAAAATGGCCCCACTTAAAATATGAAGGTATTTTTAGAATTTGCTCGATTTTTGAAACAAAACTGCATTTAAAGAAAATGTCTTCAGACTCATCTAAAATTATATATTGTATTAATGGCCATATCTCCGTCAAAAATGGCCCCACTTAAAATATGAAGGTATTTTTAGAATTTGCTCGATTTTTGAAACAAAACTGCATTTAAAGAAAATGACTTCAGACTCATCTAAAATTATATATTGTATTAATGGCCATATCTCCGTCAAAAATGGCCCCACTTAAAAAATGAAGGTATTTTTAGAATTTGCTCGATTTTTGAAACAAAACTGCATTTAAAGAAAATGACTTCAGACTCATCTAAAATTATATATTGTATTAATGGCCATATCTCCGTCAAAAATGGCCCCACTTAAAAAATGAAGGTATTTTTAGAATTTGCTCGATTTTTGAAACAAAACTGCATTTAAAGAAAATGTCTTCAGACTCATCTAAAATTATATATTGTATTAATGGCCATATCTCCGTCAAAAATGGCCCCACTTAAAATATGAAGGTATTTTTAGAATTTGCTCGATTTTTGAAACAAAACTGCATTTAAAGAAAATGACTTCAGACTCATCTAAAATTATATATTGTATTAATGGCCATATCTCCGTCAAAAATGGCCCCACTTAAAATATGAAGGTATTTTTAGAATTTGCTCGATTTTTGAAACAAAACTGCATTTAAAGAAAATGTCTTCAGACTCATCTAAAATTATATATTGTATTAATGGCCATATCTCCGTCAAAAATGGCCCCACTTAAAATATGAAGGTATTTTTAGAATTTGCTCGATTTTTGAAACAAAACTGCATTTAAAGAAAATGACTTCAGACTCATCTAAAATTATATATTGTATTAATGGCCATATCTCCGTCAAAAATGGCCCCACTTAAAATATGAAGGTATTTTTAGAATTTGCTCGATTTTTGAAACAAAACTGCATTTAAAGAAAATGACTTCAGACTCATCTAAAATTATATATTGTATTAATGGCCATATCTCCGTCAAAAATGGCCCCACTTAAAATATGAAGGTATTTTTAGAATTTGCTCGATTTTTGAAACAAAACTGCATTTAAAGAAAATGTCTTCAGACTCATCTAAAATTATATATTGTATTAATGGCCATATCTCCGTCAAAAATGGCCCCACTTAAAATATGAAGGTATTTTTAGAATTTGCTCGATTTTTGAAACAAAACTGCATTTAAAGAAAATGACTTCAGACTCATCTAAAATTATATATTGTATTAATGGCCATATCTCCGTCAAAAATGGCCCCACTTAAAAAATGAAGTTATTTTTAGAATTTGCTCGATTTTTGAAACAAAACTGCATTTAAAGAAAATGTCTTCAGACTCATCTAAAATTATATATTGTATTAATGGCCATATCTCCGTCAAAAATGGCCCCACTTAAAATATGAAGGTATTTTTAGAATTTGCTCGATTTTTGAAACAAAACTGCATTTAAAGAAAATGACTTCAGACTCATCTAAAATTATATATTGTATTAATGGCCATATCTCCGTCAAAAATGGCCCCACTTAAAATATGAAGGTATTTTTAGAATTTGCTCGATTTTTGAAACAAAACTGCATTTAAAGAAAATGACTTCAGACTCATCTAAAATTATATATTGTATTAATGGCCATATCTCCGTCAAAAATGGCCCCACTTAAAATATGAAGGTATTTTTAGAATTTGCTCGATTTTTGAAACAAAACTGCATTTAAAGAAAATGACTTCAGACTCATCTAAAATTATATATTGTATTAATGGCCATATCTCCGTCAAAAATGGCCCCACTTAAAATATGAAGGTATTTTTAGAATTTGCTCGATTTTTGAAACAAAACTGCATTTAAAGAAAATGACTTCAGACTCATCTAAAATTATATATTGTATTAATGGCCATATCTCCGTCAAAAAATGGCCCCACTTAAAATATGAAGGTATTTTTAGAATTTGCTCGATTTTTGAAACAAAACTGCATTTAAAGAAAATGACTTCAGACTCATCTAAAATTATATATTGTATTAATGGCCATATCTCCGTCAAAAATGGCCCCACTTAAAAATATGAAGGTATTTTTAGAATTTGCTCGATTTTTGAAACAAAACTGCATTTAAAGAAAATGTCTTCAGACTCATCTAAAATTATATATTGTATTAATGGCCATATCTCCGTCAAAAATGGCCCCACTTAAAATATGAAGGTACTTTTTAGAATTTGCTCGATTTTTGAAACAAAACTGCATTTAAAGAAAATGACTTCAGACTCATCTAAAATTATATATTGTATTAATGGCCATATCTCCGTCAAAAATGGCCCCACTTAAAATATGAAGGTATTTTTAGAATTTGCTCGATTTTTGAAACAAAACTGCATTTAAAGAAAATGACTTCAGACTCA
This sequence comes from Drosophila murphyi, assembly GCA_018904325.1. NCBI lineage: Eukaryota > Metazoa > Arthropoda > Insecta > Diptera > Drosophilidae > Drosophila > Drosophila murphyi. The sequence continues at coordinate 84,966 of JAEIFX010001241.1, read as the reverse complement.
TCTAAAATTATATATTGTATTAATGGCCATATCTCCGTCAAAAATGGCCCCACTTAAAAATGAAGGTATTTTTAGAATTTGCTCGATTTTTGAAACAAAACTGCATTTAAAGAAAATGACTTCAGACTCATCTAAAATTATATATTGTATTAATGGCCATATCTCCGTCAAAAATGGCCCCACTTCAAAAATGAAGGTATTTTTAGAATTTGCTCGATTTTTGAAACAAAACTGCATTTAAAGAAAATGACTTCAGACTCATCTAAAATTATATATTGTATTAATGGCCATATCTCCGTCAAAAATGGCCCCACTTAAAAAATGAAGGTATTTTTAGAATTTGCTCGATTTTTGAAACAAAACTGCATTTAAAGAAAATGTCTTCAGACTCATCTAAAATTATATATTGTATTAATGGCCATATCTCCGTCAAAAATGTTCCGATTTTTGAAGTACTTTAAAATTTGCTCGATTTTTGAAACAAAACTGCATTTAAAGAAAATGACTTCAGACTCATCTAAAATTATATATTGTATTAATGGCCATATCTCCGTCAAAAATGGCCCCACTTCAATTTGCTCGATTTTTGAAACAAACTGCATTTAAAAAAAGAACAAAAAATATTTAAAAATATGAAGGTATTTTTAAAAATGTTCGATAAATTTTTTAAACAAAACTGCATTTAAAGAAAATGACTTCAGACTCATCTAAAATTATATATTGTATTAATGGCCATATCTCCGTCAAAAATGGCCCCACTTCAAATATGAAGGTATTTTTAGAATTTGCTCGATTTTTGAAACAAAACTGCATTTAAAGAAAATGACTTCAGACTCATCTAAAATTATATATTGTATTAATGGCCATATCTCCGTCAAAAATGGCCCCACTTAAAAAATGAAGGTATTTTTAGAATTTGCTCGATTTTTGAAACAAAACTGCATTTAAAGAAAATGACTTCAGACTCATCTAAAATTATATATTGTATTAATGGCCATATCTCCGTCAAAAATGGCCCCACTAAATATGAAGGTATTTTTAGAATTTGCTCGATTTTTGAAACAAAACTGCATTTAAAGAAAATGACTTCAGACTCATCTAAAATTATATATTGTATTAATGGCCATATCTCCGTCAAAAATGGCCCCACTTAAAATATGAAGTTATTTTTAGAATTTGCTCGATTTTTGAAACAAAACTGCATTTAAAGAAAATGTCTTCAGACTCATCTAAAATTATATATTGTATTAATGGCCATATCTCCGTCAAAAATGGCCCCACTTAAAATATGAAGGTATTTTTAGAATTTGCTCGATTTTTGAAACAAAACTGCATTTAAAGAAAATGACTTCAGACTCATCTAAAATTATATATTGTATTAATGGCCATATCTCCGTCAAAAATGGCCCCACTTCAAAATGAAGGTATTTTTAGAATTTGCTCGATTTTTGAAACAAAACTGCATTTAAAGAAAATGTCTTCAGACTCATCTAAAATTATATATTGTATTAATGGCCATATCTCCGTCAAAAATGGCCCCACTTCAAATATGAAGGTATTTTTAGAATTTGCTCGATTTTTGAAACAAAACTGCATTTAAAGAAAATGACTTCAGACTCATCTAAAATTATATATTGTATTAATGGCCATATCTCCGTCAAAAATGGCCCCACTTAAAATATGAAGGTATTTTTTAGAATTTGCTCGATTTTTGAAACAAAACTGCATTTAAAGAAAATGACTTCAGACTCATCTAAAATTATATATTGTATTAATGGCCATATCTCCGTCAAAAATGGCCCCACTTAAAATATGAAGTTATTTTTAGAATTTGCTCGATTTTTGAAACAAAACTGCATTTAAAGAAAATGACTTCAGACTCATCTAAAATTATATATTGTATTAATGGCCATATCTCCGTCAAAAATGGCCCCACTTAAAAATGAAGGTATTTTTAGAATTTGCTCGATTTTTGAAACAAAACTGCATTTAAAGAAAATGACTTCAGACTCATCTAAAATTATATATTGTATTAATGGCCATATCTCCGTCAAAAATGGCCCACATAAAATAATGAAGGTATTTTAGAATTTGCTCGATTTTTGAAACAAAACTGCATTTAAAGAAAATGTCTTCAGACTCATCTAAAATTATATATTGTATTAATGGCCATATCTCCGTCAAAAATGGCCCCACTCCAATAAATGAAGTTATTTTTAGAATTTGCTCGATTTTTGAAACAAAACTGCATTTAAAACATAAATTATATATTTATTAACCATTCCAGTTTTAAACCATTTAGAAAATGTCTTCAGACTCATCTAAAATTTATATTGTATTAATGGCCATATCTCCGTCAAAAATGGCCCCACTCTAATAATATGAAGGTATTTTTTAGAATTTGCTCGATTTTTTGAAACAAAACTGCATTTAAACAAAATGACTTCAGACTCATCTAAAATTATCTATTATATTAATGGCCATATCTCCGTCAAAAATGGCCCCACATCAAATATGAAGGTATTTTTAGAAATTGCTCGATTTTTGAAACAAAACTGCATTTAAAGAAAATGACTTCAGACTCATCTAAAATTATATATTGTATTAATGGCCATATCTCCGTCCAAAATGGCCCCACTCACACATGGTATTTTTAGAATTTGCTCGATTTTTGAAACAAAACTGCATTTAAAGAAAATGACTTCAGACTCATCTAAAATTATATATTATATTAATGGCCATATCTCCGTCAAAAATGGCCCCACTTCAAATATGAAGGTATTTTTAGAATTTGCTCGATTTTTGAAACAAAACTGCATTTAAAGAAAATGACTTCAAACTCATCTAAAATTATATATTATATTAATGGCCATATCTCCGTCAAAAATGGCCCCACTTAAATATGAAGGTATTTTTAGAATTTGCTCGATTTTTGAAACAAAGCTGCATTTAAAGAAAATGACTTCAGACTCATCTAAAATTATATATTGTATTAATGGCCATATCTCCGTCAAAAATGGCCCCACTTCAAAAATGAAGGTATTTTTAGAATTTGCTCGATTTTGAAACAAAACTGCATTTAAAGAAAATGTCTTCAGACTCATCTAAAATTATATATTGTATTAATGGCCATATCTCCGTCAAAAATGGCCCCACTTCAAATATGAAGGTATTTTTAGATTTTGATCGATTTTGAAACAAAACTGCATTTAAAGAAAATGTCTTCAGACTCATCTAAAATTATATATTGTATTAATGGCCATATCTCCGTCAAAAATGGCCCCACTCAAAAAATGAAGGTATTTTTAGAATTTGCTCGATTTTTGAAACAAAACTGCATTTAAAGAAAATGTCTTCAGACTCATCTAAAATTATATATTATATTAATGGCCATATCTCCGTCAAAAAATGGCCCCACTTCAAATATGAAGGTACTTTTAGAAATTGCTCGATTTTTGAAACAAAACTGCATTTAAACAAAATGACTTCAGACTCATCTAAAATTATATATTGTATTAATGGCCATATATCCGTCAAAAATGGCCCCACTTAAAAAATGAAGGTATTTTTAGAATTTGCTCGATTTTTGAAACAAAGCTGCATTTAAAGAAAATTTCTTCAGACTCATCTAAAATTACGTATTGTATTAATGGCCATATCTCTCAAAAATGGCCCCACTCCAAAAATGACGTTACTTTTAGAAATTGCTCGATTTTTGAAACCAATCTGCATTTAAAGAAAATGTCTTCAGACTCATCTGAAATTATATATTGTATTAATGGCCATATATCCGTCAAAAGTGGCCCCACTTAAAAAATGAAGGTATTTTTAGAATTTGTTCGATTTTTGAAACAAAACTGCATTTAAAGAAAATGTCTTCAGACTCATCTAAAATTGTATATTGTATTAATGGCCATATATCAGTCAGAAATGGCCCCACTTAAAATATGAAGGTATTTTTAGAAATTGCTCGATTTTTGAAACAAAGCTGCATTTAAAGAAAATGACTTCAGACTCATCTAAAATTATATATTGTATTAATGGCCATATCTCCGTCAAAAATGGCCCCACTCAAATATGAGGTACTTTTAGAATTTGCTCGATTTTTGAAACAAAACTGCATTTAAAGAAAATGACTTCAGACTCATCTAAAATTATATATTATATTAATGGCCATATCTCCGTCAAAAATGGCCCCACTTAAAATAATGAAGGTATTTTTAGAATTTGCTCGATTTTTGAAACAAAACTGCATTTAAAGAAAATGACTTCAGACTCATCTAAAATTATATATTGTATTAATGGCCATATCTCCGTCAAAAATGGCCCCACTTAAAATATGAAGGTATTTTTAGAATTTGCTCGATTTTTGAAACAAAACTGCATTTAAAGAAAATGACTTCAGACTCATCTAAAATTATATATTGTATTAATGGCCATATCTCCGTCAAAAATGGCCCCACTCAAAATGAAGGTATTTTTAGAATTTGCTCGATTTTTGAAACAAAACTGCATTTAAAGAAAATGTCTTCAGACTCATCTAAAATTATATATTATATTAATGGCCATATCTCCGTCAAAAATGGCCCCACTTCAAATATGAAGGTATTTTTAGAATTTGCTCGATTTTTGAAACAAAACTGCATTTAAAGAAAATGTCTTCAGACTCATCTAAAATTATATATTGTATTAATGGCCATATCTCCGTCAAAAATGGCCCCACTTCAAATATGAAGGTATTTTTAGAATTTGCTCGATTTTTGAAACAAAACTGCATTTAAAGAAAATGACTTCAGACTCATCTAAAATTATATATTGTATTAATGGCCATATCTCCGTCAAAAATGGCCCCACATCAAATATGAAGGTATTTTTAGAATTTGCTCGATTTTTGAAACAAAACTGCATTTAAAGAAAATGTCTTCAGACTCATCTAAAATTATATATTATATTAATGGCCATATCTCCGTCAAAAATGGCCCCACTTCAAAATATGAAGGTATTTTTAGAATTTGCTCGATTTTTGAAACAAAACTGCATTTAAAGAAAATGACTTCAGACTCATCTAAAATTATATATTGTATTAATGGCCATATCTCCGTCAAAAATGGCCCCACTTCAAATATGAAGGTATTTTTAGAATTTGCTCGATTTTTGAAACAAAACTGCATTTAAAGAAAATGACTTCAGACTCATCTAAAATTATATATTGTATTAATGGCCATATATCTCCGTCAAAAATGGCCCCACTTAAAAATGAAGGTATTTTTAGAATTTGCTCGATTTTTGAAACAAAACTGCATTTAAAGAAAATGTCTTCAGACTCATCTAAAATTATATATTGTATTAATGGCCATATCTCCGTCAAAAATGGCCCCACTTAAAAATGAAGTTATTTTTAGAATTTGCTCGATTTTTGAAACAAAACTGCATTTAAAGAAAATGTCTTCAGACTCATCTAAAATTATATATTGTATTAATGGCCATATCTCCGTCAAAAATGGCCCCACTTATCAAATATGAAGGTATTTTTAGAATTTGCTCGATTTTTGAAACAAAACTGCATTTAAAGAAAATGACTTCAGACTCATCTAAAATTATATATTGTATTAATGGCCATATCTCCGTCAAAAATGGCCCCACTTCAAATATGAAGGTATTTTTAGAATTTGCTCGATTTTTGAAACAAAACTGCATTTAAAGAAAATGACTTCAGACTCATCTAAAATTATATATTGTATTAATGGCCATATCTCCGTCAAAAATGGCCCACTTAAAATTGAAGGTATTTTTAGAATTTGCTCGATTTTTGAAACAAAACTGCATTTAAAGAAAATGACTTCAGACTCATCTAAAATTATATATTATATTAATGGCCATATCTCCGTCAAAAATGGCCCCACTTAAAAAATGAAGGTATTTTTAGAATTTGCTCGATTTTTGAAACAAAACTGCATTTAAAGAAAATGACTTCAGACTCATCTAAAATTATATATTGTATTAATGGCCATATCTCCGTCAAAAATGGCCCCACTTCAAAATGAAGGTATTTTTAGAATTTGCTCGATTTTTGAAACAAAACTGCATTTAAAGAAAATGTCTTCAGACTCATCTAAAATTATATATTGTATTAATGGCCATATCTCCGTCAAAAATGGCCCCACTTAAAATATGAAGGTATTTTTAGAATTTGCTCGATTTTTGAAACAAAACTGCATTTAAAGAAAATGTCTTCAGACTCATCTAAAATTATATATTGTATTAATGGCCATATCTCCGTCAAAAATGGCCCCACTTCAAATATGAAGGTATTTTTAGAATTTGCTCGATTTTTGAAACAAAACTGCATTTAAAGAAAATGACTTCAGACTCATCTAAAATTATATATTGTATTAATGGCCATATCTCCGTCAAAAAATTCTTAAAGAAAGTTGATTTTTGAACAAAATTGCTCGATTTTAAAAAATTGAATCAAAACTGCATTTAAAGAAAATGACTTCAGACTCATCTAAAATTATATATTATATTAATGGCCATATCTCCGTCAAAAATGGCCCTACTCCAATAATGAAGTTATTTTTAGAATTTGCTCGATTTTTTGAAACAAAACTGCATTTAAAGAAAATGTCTTCAGACTCATCTAAAATTATATATTGTATTAATGGCCATATCTCCGTCAAAAATGGCCCCACTTCAAATATGAAGGTATTTTTAGAATTTGCTCGATTTTTGAAACAAAACTGCATTTAAAGAAAATGACTTCAGACTCATCTAAAATTATATATTGTATTAATGGCCATATCTCCGTCAAAAATGGCCCCACTCAAATATGAAGGTATTTTTAGAATTTGCTCGATTTTTGAAACAAAACTGCATTTAAAGAAAATGACTTCAGACTCATCTAAAATTATATATTGTATTAATGGCCATATCTCCGTCAAAAATGGCCCCACTTCAAATATGAAGGTATTTTTAGAATTTGCTCGATTTTTGAAACAAAACTGCATTTAAAGAAAATGACTTCAGACTCATCTAAAATTATATATTGTATTAATGGCCATACTCCGTCAAAAATGGCCCCACTTCAAAAATATGAAGGTATTTTTAGAATTTGCTCGATTTTTGAAAACAAAACTGCATTTAAAGAAAATGACTTCAGACTCATCTAAAATTATATATTGTATTAATGGCCATATCTCCGTCAAAAATGGCCCCACTTCAAATATGAAGGTATTTTTAGAATTTGCTCGATTTTTGAAACAAAACTGCATTTAAAGAAAATGTCTTCAGACTCATCTAAAATTATATATTGTATTAATGGCCATATCTCCGTCAAAAATGGCCCCACTTCAAATATGAAGGTATTTTTAGAATTTGCTCGATTTTTGAAACAAAACTGCATTTAAAGAAAATGACTTCAGACTCATCTAAAATTATATATTGTATTAATGGCCATATCTCCGTCAAAAATGGCCCCACTTCAAATATGAAGGTATTTTTAGAATTTGCTCGATTTTTGAAACAAAACTGCATTTAAAGAAAATGTCTTCAGACTCATCTAAAATTATATATTGTATTAATGGCCATATCTCCGTCAAAAATGGCCCCACTTCAAAAATGAAGGTATTTTTAGAATTTGCTCGATTTTTTGAAACAAAACTGCATTTAAAGAAAATGACTTCAGACTCATCTAAAATTATATATTATATTAATGGCCATATCTCCGTCAAAAATGGCCCCAAAATTGAATTTGCTCGATTTTTGAAACAAAACTGCATTTAAAGAAAATGACTTCAGACTCATCTAAAATTATATATTGTATTAATGGCCATATCTCCGTCAAAAATGGCCCCACTTAAAATATGAAGGTATTTTTAGAAAAAAAATGCATTTAAAAAAATGACTTCAGACCTAAAATATATATTGTATAATGGCCATATCTCCGTCAAAAAGGCTTTAAATTTTTAGAATTTGCTCGATTTTTGAAACAAAACTGCATTTAAAGAAAATGACTTCAGACTCATCTAAAATTATATATTGTATTAATGGCTATATCTCCGTCAAAAATGGCCCCACAAATATAGAAGGTATTTTTAGAATTTGCTCGATTTTTGAAACAAAGCTGCATTTAAAGAAAATGACTTCTTAGACTCATCTAAAATTATATATTGTATTAATGGCCATATCTCCGTCAAAAATGGCCCCACTTCAAATATGAAGGTATTTTTAGAATTTGCTCGATTTTTGAAACAAAACTGCATTTAAAGAAAATGTCTTCAGACTCATCTAAAATTATATATTGTATTAAGGCCTATATCTCCGTCAAAAATGGCCCCACTCAAATATGAAGGTATTTTTAGAATTTGCTCGATTTTTGAAACAAAACTGCATTTAAAGAAAATGACTTCAGACTCATCTAAAATTATATATTGTATTAATGGCCATATCTCCGTCAAAAATGGCCCCACTTAAAATATGAAGGTATTTTTAGAATTTGCTCGATTTTTGAAACAAAACTGCATTTAAAGAAAATGTCTTCAGACTCATCTAAAATTATATATTATATTAATGGCCATATCTCCGTCAAAAATGGCCCCACTCCAATAATGAAGGTATTTTTAGAATTTGCTCGATTTTTGAAACAAAACTGCATTTAAAGAAAATGTCTTCAGACTCATCTAAAATTATATATTGTATTAATGGCCATATCTCCGTCAAAAATGGCCCCACTCCAATAATGAAGGTATTTTTAGAATTTGCTCGATTTTTGAAACAAAACTGCATTTAAACAAAATGACTTCAGACTCATCTAAAATTATATATTGTATTAATGGCCATATCTCCGTCAAAAAGCCCCAATTCAAATATGAAGGTATTTTTAGAAACATTGATTTTGAAACAAAACTGCATTTAAAGAAAATGACTTCAGACTCATCTAAAATTATATATTGTATTAATGGCCATATCTCCGTCAAAAATGGCCCCACTTCAAATATGAAGGTATTTTTAGAATTTGCTCGATTTTTGAAACAAAACTGCATTTAAAGAAAATGACTTCAGACTCATCTAAAATTATATATTGATATTAATGGCCATATCTCCGTCAAAAATGGCCCCTTACAATATGAAGGTATTTTTAGAATTTGCTCGATTTTTGAAACAAAACTGCATTTAAAGAAAATGACTTCAGACTCATCTAAAATTATATATTGTATTAATGGCCATATCTCCGTCAAAAATGGCCCCACTTCAAAATATGAAGGTATTTTTAGAATTTGCTCGATTTTTGAAACAAAACTGCATTTAAAGAAAATGACTTCAGACTCATCTAAAATTATATATTGTATTAATGGCCATATCTCCGTCAAAAATGGCCCCACTTCAAAATGAAGGTATTTTTAGAATTTGCTCGATTTTTGAAACAAAACTGCATTTAAAGAAAATGACTTCAGACTCATCTAAAATTATATATTGTATTAATGGCCATATCTCCGTCAAAAATGGCCCCACTTCAAATATGAAGGTATTTTTAGAATTTGCTCGATTTTTGAAACAAAACTGCATTTAAAGAAAATGTCTTCAGACTCATCTAAAATTATATATTGTATTAATGGCCATATCTCCGTCAAAAATGGCCCCACTTAAAATATGAAGGTATTTTTTAGAATTTGCTCGATTTTTGAAACAAAACTGCATTTAAAGAAAATGACTTCAGACTCATCTAAAATTATATATTGTATTAATGGCCATATCTCCGTCAAAAATGGCCCCACTTAAATTGAAGGTATTTTTAGAATTTGCTCGATTTTTGAAACAAAACTGCATTTAAAGAAAATGACTTCAGACTCATCTAAAATTATATATTGTATTAATGGCCATATCTCCGTCAAAAATGGCCCCACTTCAAAATGAAGGTATTTTTAGAATTTGCTCGATTTTTGAAACAAAACTGCATTTAAAGAAAATGACTTCAGACTCATCTAAAATTATATATTGTATTAATGGCCATATCTCCGTCAAAAATGGCCCCACTTCAAAATATGAAGGTATTTTTAGAATTTGCTCGATTTTTTGAAACAAAACTGCATTTAAAGAAAATGTCTTCAGACTCATCTAAAATTATATATTGTATTAATGGCCATATCTCCGTCAAAAATGGCCCCACTTAAAATATGAAGGTATTTTTAGAATTTGCTCGATTTTTGAAACAAAACTGCATTTAAAGAAAATGACTTCAGACTCATCTAAAATTATATATTGTATTAATGGCCATATCTCCGTCAAAAATGGCCCCACTTAAAATATGAAGGTATTTTTAGAATTTGCTCGATTTTTTGAAACAAAACTGCATTTAAAGAAAATGACTTCAGACTCATCTAAAATTATATATTGTATTAATGGCCATATCTCCGTCAAAAATGGCCCCACTTAAAATATGAAGGTATTTTTAGAATTTGCTCGATTTTTGAAACAAAACTGCATTTAAAGAAAATGACTTCAGACTCATCTAAAATTATATATTGTATTAATGGCCATATCTCCGTCAAAAATGGCCCACTTCAAATATGAAGGTATTTTTAGAATTTGCTCGATTTTTGAAACAAAACTGCATTTAAAGAAAATGTCTTCAGACTCATCTAAAATTATATATTGTATTAATGGCCATATCTCCGTCAAAAATGGCCCCACTTAAAATATGAAGGTATTTTTAGAATTTGCTATCGATTTTTGAAACAAAACTGCATTTAAAGAAAATGACTTCAGACTCATCTAAAATTATATATTGTATTAATGGCCATATCTCCGTCAAAAATGGCCCCACTTCAAATATGAAGGTATTTTTAGAATTTGCTCGATTTTTGAAACAAAACTGCATTTAAAGAAAATGACTTCAGACTCATCTAAAATTATATATTGTATTAATGGCCATATCTCCGTCAAAAATGGCCCCACTTCAAATATGAAGGTATTTTTAGAATTTGCTCGATTTTTGAAACAAAACTGCATTTAAAGAAAATGACTTCAGACTCATCTAAAATTATATATTGTATTAATGGCCATATCTCCGTCAAAAATGGCCCCACTTAAAATATGAAGGTATTTTTAGAATTTGCTCGATTTTTGAAACAAAACTGCATTTAAAGAAAATGACTTCAGACTCATCTAAAATTATATATTGTATTAATGGCCATATCTCCGTCAAAAATGGCCCCACTTCAAATATGAAGGTATTTTTAGAAATTTGCTCGATTTTTGAAACAAAACTGCATTTAAAGAAAATGACTTCAGACTCATCTAAAATTATATATTGTATTAATGGCCATATCTCCGTCAAAAAATGGCCCCACTTCAAATATGAAGGTATTTTTAGAATTTGCTCGATTTTTGAAACAAAACTGCATTTAAAGAAAATGACTTCAGACTCATCTAAAATTATATATTGTATTAATGGCCATATCTCCGTCAAAAATGGCCCCACTTCAAATATGAAGGTATTTTTAGAATTTGCTCGATTTTTGAAACAAAACTGCATTTAAAGAAAATGACTTCAGACTCATCTAAAATTATATATTGTATTAATGGCCATATCTCCGTCAAAAAATGGCCCCACTTCAAATATGAAGGTATTTTTAGAATTTGCTCGATTTTTGAAACAAAACTGCATTTAAAGAAAATGACTTCAGACTCATCTAAAATTATATATTGTATTAATGGCCATATCTCCGTCAAAAAATGGCCCCACTTCAAAATATGAAGGTATTTTTAGAATTTGCTCGATTTTTTGAAACAAAACTGCATTTAAAGAAAATGACTTCAGACTCATCTAAAATTATATATTGTATTAATGGCCATATCTCCGTCAAAAAATGGCCCCCACTTCAAATATGAAGTTATTTTTAGAATTTGCTCGATTTTTGAAACAAAACTGCATTTAAAGAAAATGACTTCAGACTCATCTAAAATTATATATTGTATTAATGGCCATATCTCCGTCAAAAATGGCCCCACTTCAAATATGAAGGTATTTTTAGAATTTGCTCGATTTTTGAAACAAAACTGCATTTAAAGAAAATGACTTCAGACTCATCTAAAATTATATATTGTATTAATGGCCATATCTCCGTCAAAAATGGCCCCACTTCAAATATGAAGGTATTTTTAGAATTTGCTCGATTTTTGAAACAAAACTGCATTTAAAGAAAATGACTTCAGACTCATCTAAAATTATATATTGTATTAATGGCCATATCTCCGTCAAAAAATGGCCCCACTTCAAAATATGAAGGTATTTTTAGAATTTGCTCGATTTTTTGAAACAAAACTGCATTTAAAGAAAATGACTTCAGACTCATCTAAAATTATATATTGTATTAATGGCCATATCTCCGTCAAAAATGGCCCCACTTCAAATATGAAGGTATTTTTAGAATTTGCTCGATTTTTGAAACAAAACTGCATTTAAAGAAAATGACTTCAGACTCATCTAAAATTATATATTGTATTAATGGCCATATCTCCGTCAAAAAATGGCCCCACTTCAAAATATGAAGGTATTTTTAGAATTTGCTCGATTTTTGAAACAAAACTGCATTTAAAGAAAATGACTTCAGACTCATCTAAAATTATATATTGTATTAATGGCCATATCTCCGTCAAAAAATGGCCCCACTTCAAAATATGAAGGTATTTTTAGAAATTTGCTCGATTTTTGAAACAAAACTGCATTTAAAGAAAATGACTTCAGACTCATCTAAAATTATATATTGTATTAATGGCCATATCTCCGTCAAAAATGGCCCCACTTCAAAATATGAAGGTATTTTTAGAATTTGCTCGATTTTTGAAACAAAACTGCATTTAAAGAAAATGTCTTCAGACTCATCTAAAATTATATATTGTATTAATGGCCATATCTCCGTCAAAAATGGCCCCACTTCAAATATGAAGGTATTTTTAGAATTTGCTCGATTTTTGAAACAAAACTGCATTTAAAGAAAATGACTTCAGACTCATCTAAAATTATATATTGTATTAATGGCCATATCTCCGTCAAAAATGGCCCCACTTCAAAATATGAAGGTATTTTTAGAATTTGCTCGATTTTTGAAACAAAACTGCATTTAAAGAAAATGACTTCAGACTCATCTAAAATTATATATTGTATTAATGGCCATATCTCCGTCAAAAAATGGCCCCACTTCAAATATGAAGGTATTTTTAGAATTTGCTCGATTTTTGAAACAAAACTGCATTTAAAGAAAATGACTTCAGACTCATCTAAAATTATATATTGTATTAATGGCCATATCTCCGTCAAAAAATGGCCCCACTTCAAATATGAAGGTATTTTTAGAATTTGCTCGATTTTTGAAACAAAACTGCATTTAAAGAAAATGACTTCAGACTCATCTAAAATTATATATTGTATTAATGGCCATATCTCCGTCAAAAATGGCCCCACTTCAAATATGAAGGTATTTTTAGAATTTGCTCGATTTTTGAAACAAAACTGCATTTAAAGAAAATGACTTCAGACTCATCTAAAATTATATATTGTATTAATGGCCATATCTCCGTCAAAAATAAACCACTAAAAAAATAAAGGTATTTTTAGAATTTGCTCGATTTTTGAAACAAAACTGCATTTAAAGAAAATGACTTCAGACTCATCTAAAATTATATATTGTATTAATGGCCATATCTCCCAAAAAAAAGGCCCCCTTTAAAAATGAAGGTTTTTTTAGAATTTGCTCGATTTTTGAAACAAAGCTGCATTTAAAGAAAATGACTTCAGACTCATCTAAAATTATATATTGTATTAATGGCCATATCTCCGTCAAAAATGGCCCCACTTCAAATCTGGAGGTATTTTTAGAATTTGCTCGATTTTTGAAACAAAACTGCATTTAAAGAAAATGACTTCAGACTCATCTAAAATTATATATTGTATTAATGGCCATATCTCCGTCAAAAATGGCCCCACTTCAAAAATGAAGGTATTTTTAGAATTTGCTCGATTTTTGAAACAAAGCTGCATTTAAAGAAAATGACTTCAGACTCATCTAAAATTATATATTGTATTAATGGCCATATCTCCGTCAAAAATGGCCCCACTTAAAAAATGAAGGTATTTTTAGAATTTGCTCGATTTTTGAAACAAAACTGCATTTAAAGAAAATGACTTCAGACTCATCTAAAATTATATATTGTATTAATGGCCATATCTCCGTCAAAAATGGCCCCACTTAAAATATGAAGGTATTTTTAGAATTTGCTCGATATTTGAAACAAAACTGCATTTAAAGAAAATGACTTCAGACTCATCTAAAATTATATATTGTATTAATGGCCATATCTCCGTCAAAAATGGCCCCACTTCAAAAATGAAGGTATTTTTAGAATTTGCTCGATTTTTGAAACAAAACTGCATTTAAAGAAAATGACTTCAGACTCATCTAAAATTATATATTGATTATTAATGGCCATATCTCCGTCAAAAATATTTACACTTCAAAAATGAAGGTATTTTTAGAATTTGCTCGATTTTTGAAACAAAACTGCATTTAAAGAAAATGACTTCAGACTCATCTAAAATTATATATTGTATTAATGGCCATATCTCCGTCAAAAATGGCCCCACTTAAAATATGAAGGTATTTTTAGAATTTGCTCGATTTTTGAAACAAAGCTGCATTTAAAAAAAATGACTTCAGACTCATCTAAAATTATATATTGTATTAATGGCCATATCTCCGTCAAAAATGGCCCCACTTCAAATATGAAGGTATTTTTAGAATTTGCTCGATTTTTGAAACAAAACTGCATTTAAAGAAAATGACTTCAGACTCATCTAAAATTATATATTGTATTAATGGCCATATCTCCGTCAAAAATGGCCCCACTTCAAAATAAGGTAAGTTGCTTTAGAATTTGCTCGATTTTTGAAACAAAACTGCATTTAAAGAAAATGACTTCAGACTCATCTAAAATTATATATTGTATTAATGGCCATATCTCCGTCAAAAATGGCCCCACTTCAAATATGAAGGTATTTTTAGAATTTGCTCGATTTTTGAAACAAAACTGCATTTAAAGAAAATGACTTCAGACTCATCTAAAATTATATATTGTATTAATGGCCATATCTCCATAAAAAAATGGCCCCACTTAAAAAATGAAGGTATTTTTAGAATTTGCTCGATTTTTGAAACAAAACTGCATTTAAAAAAAATGACTTCAGACTCATCTAAAATTATATATTGTATTAATGGCCATATCTCCGTCAAAAATGGCCCCACTTCAAATATGAAGGTATTTTTAGAAATTGCTCGATTTTTGAAACAAAACTGCATTTAAAGAAAATGTCTTCAGACTCATCTAAAATTATATATTGTATTAATGGCCATATCTCCGTCAAAAATGGCCCACACTTCAAAAATGAAGGTATTTTTAGAATTTGCTCGATTTTTGAAACAAAACTGCATTTAAAGAAAATGACTTCAGACTCATCTGAAATTATATATTGTATTAATGGCCATATCTCCGTCAAAAAAGGGCCCCCCACTACTTAAATATGAAGTTATTTTTAGAAATTTGCTCGATTTTTGAAACAAAACTGCATTTAAAGAAAATGACTTCAGACTCATCTAAAATTATATATTGTATTAATGGCCATATCTCCGTCAAAAATGGCCCCACTTCAAATATGAAGGTATTTTTAGAATTTGCTCGATTTTTGAAACAAAACTGCATTTAAAGAAAATGACTTCAGACTCATCTAAAATTATATATTGTATTAATGGCCATATCTCCGTCAAAAATGGCCCCACTTCAAAATGAAGGTATTTTTAGAATTTGCTCGATTTTTGAAACAAAACTGCATTTAAAGAAAATGACTTCAGACTCATCTAAAATTATATATTATATTAATGGCCATATCTCCGTCAAAAATGGCCCCACTTCCAATAATGAAGTTATTTTTAGAATTTGCTCGATTTTTGGAAACAAAACTGCATTTAAAGAAAATGTCTTCAGACTCATCTAAAATTATATATTGTATTAATGGCCATATCTCCGTCAAAAATGGCCCCACTTAAAAAATGAAGGTATTTTTAGAATTTGCTCGATTTTTTAAACAAAACTGCATTTAAAGAAAATGACTTCAGACTCATCTAAAATTATATATTGTATTAATGGCCATATCTCCGTCAAAAAAAATGGCCAATAATTTGCTCGATTTTAAACAAACTCATTTAAAAAAATGCTTCAGACTCATCAAAAATTATATATTGTATTAATGGCCATATCTCAAAAATCACTTAAAATATGAAGTTATTTTTAGAATTTGCTCGATTTTTGAAACAAAACTGCATTTAAAGAAAATGTCTTCAGACTCATCTAAAATTATATATTGTATTAATGGCCATATCTCCGTCAAAAATGGCCCCACTTCAAATATGAAGGTATTTTTAGAATTTGCTCGATTTTTGAAACAAAACTGCTGCTTTAAAGAAAATGTCTTCAGACTCATCTAAAATTATATATTGTATTAATGGCCATATCTCTGTCAAAAATGGCCCCACTAAAAATATGAAGGTATTTTTGGAATTTGCTCGATTTTCGAAACAAAACTGCATTTAAAGAATATTACTTCAGATTCACCTAAAATTATATATTGTATTAATGGCCATATCTCCGTCAAAAAATGGCCCCATACTTCAAATATGAATGTTACTCGATTTTTTAAACAAAACTGCATTTAAAGAAAATGACTTCAGACTCATCTAAAATTATATATTGTATTAATGGCCATATCTCCGTCAAAAATGGCCCCACTAAAAATATGAAGGTATTTTTAGAATTTGCTCGATTTTTGAAACAAAACTGCATTTAAATAAAATGACTTCAGACTCATCTAAAATTATATATTGTATTAATGGCCATATCTCCGTCAAAAATGGCCCCACTTCAAATATGAAGGTATTTTTAGAATTTGCTCGATTTTTGAAACAAAACTGCATTTAAAGAAAATGACTTCAGACTCATCTAAAATTATATATTGTATTAATGGCCATATCTCCGTCAAAAAATGGCCCCACTTCAAAATATGAAGGTATTTTTAGAATTTGCTCGATTTTTGAAACAAAACTGCATTTAAAGAAAATGACTTCAGACTCATCTAAAATTATATATTGTATTAATGGCCATATCTCCGTCAAAAATTTAAATATGAAGGTATTTTTAGAATTTGCTTCGATTTTGAAACAAAACTGCATTTAAAGAAAATGACTTCAGACTCATCTAAAATTATATATTGTATTAATGGCCATATCTCCGTCAAAAATGGCCCCACTTCAAATATGAAGGTATTTTTAGAATTTGCTCGATTTTTGAAACAAAACTGCATTTAAAGAAAATGACTTCAGACTCATCTAAAATTATATATTGTATTAATGGCCATATCTCCGTCAAAAATGGCCCCACTTCAAATATGAAGGTATTTTTAGAATTTGCTCGATTTTTGAAACAAAACTGCATTTAAAGAAAATGACTTCAGACTCATCTAAAATTATATATTGTATTAATGGCCATATCTCCGTCAAAAATGGCCCCACTTAAAATATGAAGGTATTTTTAGAATTTGCTCGATTTTTGAAACAAAACTGCATTTAAAGAAAATGACTTCAGACTCATCTAAAATTATATATTGTATTAATGGCCATATCTCCGTCAAAAATGGCCCCACTTAAAATATGAAGGTATTTTTAGAATTTGCTCGATTTTTGAAACAAAACTGCATTTAAAGAAAATGACTTCAGACTCATCTAAAATTATATATTGTATTAATGGCCATATCTCCGTCAAAAATGGCCCCACTTAAAATATGAAGGTATTTTTAGAATTTGCTCGATTTTTGAAACAAAACTGCATTTAAAGAAAATGACTTCAGACTCATCTAAAATTATATATTGTATTAATGGCCATATCTCCGTCAAAAATGGCCCCACTTCAAAATATGAAGGTATTTTTAGAAATTGCTCGATTTTTGAAACAAAACTGCATTTAAAGAAAATGACTTCAGACTCATCTAAAATTATATATTGTATTAATGGCCATATCTCCGTCAAAAATGGCCCCACTTAAAATATGAAGGTATTTTTAGAATTTGCTCGATTTTTGAAACAAAACTGCATTTAAAGAAAATGACTTCAGACTCATCTAAAATTATATATTGTATTAATGGCCATATCTCCGTCAAAAATGGCCCCACTTCAAATATGAAGTTATTTTTAGAATTTGCTCGATTTTTGAAACAAAACTGCATTTAAAGAAAATGTCTTCAGACTCATCTAAAATTATATATTGTATTAATGGCCATATCTCCGTCAAAAATGGCCCCACTTCAAATATGAAGGTATTTTTAGAATTTGCTCGATTTTTTGAAACAAAACTGCATTTAAAGAAAATGACTTCAGACTCATCTAAAATTATATATTGTATTAATGGCCATATCTCCGTCAAAAATGGCCCCACTTCAAAATATGAAGGTATTTTTAGAATTTGCTCGATTTTTGAAACAAAACTGCATTTAAAGAAAATGACTTCAGACTCATCTAAAATTATATATTGTATTAATGGCCATATCTCCGTCAAAAATGGCCCCACTTCAAATATGAAGGTATTTTTAGAATTTGCTCGATTTTTGAAACAAAACTGCATTTAAAGAAAATGACTTCAGACTCATCTAAAATTATATATTGATATTAATGGCCATATCTCCGTCAAAAATGGCCCCACTTCAAAATATGAAGGTATTTTTAGAATTTGCTCGATTTTTGAAACAAAACTGCATTTAAAGAAAATGACTTCAGACTCATCTAAAATTATATATTGTATTAATGGCCATATCTCCGTCAAAAATGGCCCCACTTCAAATATGAAGGTATTTTTAGAATTTGCTCGATTTTTGAAACAAAACTGCATTTAAAGAAAATGACTTCAGACTCATCTAAAATTATATATTGTATTAATGGCCATATCTCCGTCAAAAATGGCCCCACTTCAAAAATATGAAGGTATTTTTAGAATTTGCTCGATTTTTGAAACAAAACTGCATTTAAAGAAAATGACTTCAGACTCATCTAAAATTATATATTGTATTAATGGCCATATCTCCGTCAAAAAATGGCCCCTTAAAATATGAAGTTATTTTTAGAATTTGCTCGATTTTTGAAACAAAACTGCATTTAAAGAAAATGACTTCAGACTCATCTAAAATTATATATTGTATTAATGGCCATATCTCCGTCAAAAATGGCCCCACTTCAAATATGAAGGTATTTTTAGAATTTGCTCGATTTTTGAAACAAAACTGCATTTAAAGAAAATGACTTCAGACTCATCTAAAATTATATATTGTATTAATGGCCATATCTCCGTCAAAAATGGCCCCACTTCAAATATGAAGGTATTTTTAGAATTTGCTCGATTTTTGAAACAAAACTGCATTTAAAGAAAATGACTTCAGACTCATCTAAAATTATATATTGTATTAATGGCCATATCTCCGTCAAAAATGGCCCCACTTCAAATATGAAGGTATTTTTAGAATTTGCTCGATTTTTGAAACAAAACTGCATTTAAAGAAAATGACTTCAGACTCATCTAAAATTATATATTGTATTAATGGCCATATCTCCGTCAAAAATGGCCCCACTTCAAATATGAAGGTATTTTTAGAATTTGCTCGATTTTTGAAACAAAACTGCATTTAAAGAAAATGACTTCAGACTCATCTAAAATTATATATTGTATTAATGGCCATATCTCCGTCAAAAATGGCCCCACTTCAAAATGAAGGTATTTTTAGAATTTGCTCGATTTTTGAAACAAAACTGCATTTAAAGAAAATGACTTCAGACTCATCTAAAATTATATATTGTATTAATGGCCATATCTCCGTCAAAAATGGCCCCACTTAAAATATGAAGTTACTTTTTAGAATTTGCTCGATTTTTGAAACAAAACTGCATTTAAAGAAAATGACTTCAGACTCATCTAAAATTATATATTGTATTAATGGCCATATCTCCGTCAAAAATGGCCCCACTTAAAATATGAAGTTATTTTTAGAATTTGCTCGATTTTTGAAACAAAACTGCATTTAAAGAAAATGACTTCAGACTCATCTAAAATTATATATTATATTAATGGCCATATCTCCGTCAAAAATGGCCCCACTTAAAATATGAAGGTATTTTTAGAATTTGCTCGATTTTTGAAACAAAACTGCATTTAAAGAAAATGACTTCAGACTCATCTAAAATTATATATTGTATTAATGGCCATATCTCCGTCAAAAATGGCCCCACTTCAAATATGAAGTTATTTTTAGAATTTGCTCGATTTTTGAAACAAAACTGCATTTAAAGAAAATGACTTCAGACTCATCTAAAATTATATATTGTATTAATGGCCATATCTCCGTCAAAAATGAATGCCCCACTTCAAATTGAAGGTATTTTTAGAATTTGCTCGATTTTTGAAACAAAACTGCATTTAAAGAAAATGACTTCAGACTCATCTAAAATTATATATTGTATTAATGGCCATATCTCCGTCAAAAATGGCCCCACTTCAAATATGAAGGTATTTTTAGAATTTGCTCGATTTTTTGAAACAAAGCTGCATTTAAAGAAAATGACTTCAGACTCATCTAAAATTATATATTGTATTAATGGCCATATCTCCGTCAAAAATGGCCCCACTTAAAATATGAAGGTATTTTTAGAATTTGCTCGATTTTTGAAACAAAACTGCATTTAAAGAAAATGACTTCAGACTCATCTAAAATTATATATTGTATTAATGGCCATATCTCCGTCAAAAATGGCCCCACTTCAAATATGAAGGTATTTTTAGAATTTGCTCGATTTTTGAAACAAAACTGCATTTAAAGAAAATGTCTTCAGACTCATCTAAAATTATATATTGAATTAATGGCCATATCTCCGTCAAAAAGGGCCCCACTTAAAATATGAAGGTATTTTTAGAATTTGCTCGATTTTTGAAACAAAACTGCATTTAAAGAAAATGACTTCAGACTCATCTAAAATTATATATTATATTAATGGCCATATCTCCGTCAAAAATGGCCCCACTTCAAATATGAAGTTATTTTTAGAATTTGCTCGATTTTTGAAACAAAACTGCATTTAAAGAAAATGGCTTCAGACTCATCTAAAATTATATATTATATTAATGGCCATATCTCCGTCAAAAATGGCCCCACTTCAAAAATATGAAGGTATTTTTAGAATTTGCTCGATTTTTGAAACAAAGCTGCATTTAAAGAAAATGACTTCAGGCTCATCTAAAATTATATATTGTATTAATGGCCATATCTCCGTCAAAAATGGCCCCACTCAAAATATGAAGTTATTTTTAGAATTTGCTCGATTTTTGAAACAAAACTGCATTTAAAGAAAATGACTTCAGACTCATCTAAAATTATATATTGTATTAATGGCCATATCTCCGTCAAAAATGGCCCCACTTCAAATATGAAGGTATTTTTAGAATTTGCTCGATTTTTGAAACAAAACTGCATTTAAAGAAAATGACTTCAGACTCATCTAAAATTATATATTATATTAATGGCCATATCTCCGTCAAAAAATGGCCCCACTTCAAATAATGAAGGTATTTTTAGAATTTGCTCGATTTTTGAAACAAAGCTGCATTTAAAGAAAATGCCTTCAGACTCATCTAAAATTATATATTATATTAATGGCCATATCTCCGTCAAAAATGGCCCCACTTCAAATATGAAGGTATTTTTAGAATTTGCTCGATTTTTGAAACAAAGCTGCATTTAAAGAAAATGACTTCAGACTTATCTAAAATTATATATTGTATTAATGGCCATATCTCCATCAAAAATTCCCTTTAAATCTGAAGGTATTTTTAGAATTTGCTCGATTTTTGAAACAAAACTGCATTTAAAGAAAATGACTTCAGACTTATCTAAAATTATATATTGTATTAATGGCCATATCTCCGTCAAAAATGGCCCCACTTCAAATATGATACTTTTAGAAATTGCTCGATTTTTTGAAACAAAACTGCATTTAAAGAAAATGACTTCAGACTCATCAAAATTATATATTGTATTAATGGTCATATCTCCGTCAAAAAGGGCCCCACTTAAAATGAAGGTATTTTTCCGAGAATTTGCTCGATGTTTTTAAACAAAATGCATTTAAAGAAAATGACTTCAGACTCATCTAAATTATATTTTGTATTAATGGCCCTATCTCCGTCAAAAATGGCCCCACTCAAAAATGAAGGTATTTTTAGAAATTGCTCGATTTTTGAAACAAAACTGCATTTAAAAAAAATGCTTCAGACTCATCTAAAATTATATATTATGTGAATGGCTATATCTATTTCAAAAAAGGGCCTACTTCAAATATAAAGATATTTTTAGAATTTGCTCGATTTTTGAAACAAAACTGCATTTAAACAAAATGACTTCAGACTCATCTAAAATTATATATTGTATTAATGGCCATATCTCCGTCAAATGGCCCCACTTCAAATATGAAGGTATTTTTAGAGTTTGCTCGATTTTTGAAACAAAACCGCGTTTAAAGAAAATGACTTCAGACTCATCTAAAATTATATATTGTATTAATGGCCATATCTCCGTCAAAAATGGCCCCACTTAAAATATGAAGGTATTTTTAGAATTTACTCGATTTTTGAAACAAAACTACATTTAAAGAAAAAAAAAAAAAAAAAAAAAAAATGACTCAGACTCATCTAAAAATATATATTATATTAATGGCCATATCTCCGTCAAAAATCTATTTAAAAACACTTAAAAAAAAATTAGCTCAAAATGGCTATGTTAAAGCCACTCTGTAAAAGGGGCCCCCTTCAAAATATGAAGGTATTTTTCGAATTTGCTCTGATTTTTGAAACAAACTGCATTTAAAGAAAATGAACTTCAGATTCATCTAAAATTATATATTGATATTAATGGCCATATCTCAGTAAAAATGGCCCCACTACAAATATGAAGATATTTTTAGAATTTGCTCGATTGTTTGAAACAAAACTGCATTTAAAAAAAAATGACTTGAGACTCATCAAAAATCCCTATATATTATATGCAATGGGTACTATCTCCGTCAACAATGGCCCCACTTCAAATATGAGGTTACTTTTAGAATTTACTCGATTTTTGAAACAAAACTGCATTTAAAGAAAATGTCTTCAGACTCATCTAAAATTATATATTGTATTAATGGCCATATCTCCGTCAAAAAAGAGCCCCACTTAAAATCTGAAGGTATTTTTAGAAATTGCTCGATTTTGAAGCAAAACTGCATTAAAAGAAAATCTTCAGACTCATCTAAAATTATATATTGTATTAATGGCCATATCTCCGTCAAAAAATGGCCCCACTTAAAATATGAAGTTATTTTTAGAAATTGCTCGATTTTTAAAACAAAACTGCATTTAAAGAAAATGTCTTCAGACTCATCTAAAATTATATATTATATTAATGGCCACATCTCCGTCAAAAATGGCCCCACTTAAAATATGAAGGTATTTTTAGAATTTGCTCGATTTTTTAAACAAAACTGCATTTAAAGAAAATGTCTTCAGACTCATCTAAAATTATATATTGTATTAATGGCCATATCTCTGTCAAAAATGGCCCTACTTCAAATATGTAGTTACTTTTAGAAATTGCTCGATTTTTTAAACAAAACTGCATTTAAAGAAAATGTCTTCAGACTCATCTAAAATTATATATTGTATTAATGGCTATATCTCTGTCAAAAATGGCCCCACTTAAAATCTGAAGGTATTTTTAGAATTTGCTCGATTTTTTAAACAAAACTGCATTTAAAGAAATTGTCTTCAGACTCATCTAAAATTATATATTGTATTAATGGCCATATCTCCGTCAAAAATGGCCCCACTTAAAATATGAAGGTATTTTTAGAATTTGCTCGAATTTTTAAACAAAACTGCATTTAAAGAAAATGTCTTCAGACTCATCTAAAATTATATATTGTATTAATGACCATATCTCCGTCAAAAAGCCCCACTCAAATATGAAGGTATTTTTAGACTTTGCTCGATTTTTGAAACAAAGCTGCATTTAAAGAACATGACTTCAGACTCATCTAAA
Organism: Drosophila murphyi; assembly: GCA_018904325.1. Taxonomy (NCBI): domain Eukaryota; kingdom Metazoa; phylum Arthropoda; class Insecta; order Diptera; family Drosophilidae; genus Drosophila; species Drosophila murphyi. The sequence goes on along the minus strand of JAEIFX010001241.1, from coordinate 60,758 downwards.
AATGGTAGGCCAGGTTAATGGCCATATCTCCGTCAAAAATGGCCCCACTTAAAATATGAAGGTATTTTAGACTTGCTCGATTTGGTGAAACAAAACTGCATTTAAAGAAAATGACCTCAGACTCATCTAAAGTTATATATTGTATTAATGGCCATATCTCCGTCCAAAAAATGGCCCCACTTCAAATCTGAAGTTATTTTTAGAAATTGCTGTATTTTTGGAAACAAAACTGCATTTAAAGAAAATGACTTCAGACTCATCTAAAATCATATATTGTATTAATGGCCATATCTCCGTCAAAATGGGCCCCACATTTAAAATATGAAGGTATTTTTAGAATTGGCTCGACATTTTGAAATAAAACTTCATTTCAAAGAAAATGTCTTCAGACTCATCTAAAATGACATATTGTAATTAATGGTTATATCTCCTCATCAAAAATGGCCCCATTTCAAAAATGAAGTTATTTTTAGAATTGGCTCGATTTTTGAAACAAAACTGCATTTAAAGAAAATGGTCTTCAGACTCATCTAAAAATTACGCATATTATATTAATGGCCATATCTCCGTCAAAAATGGCCCCACATAAAATATGAAGTTACTTTTAGAAATTGCTCGATTTTTGAAACAAAACTGCATTTAAAGAAACTGACTTCAGACTCATCTAAAATTATATATTGTATTAATGGCCATATCTCCGTCAAAAATGGCCCCACTTAAAATATGAAGTTACTTTTAGACTTTGCTCGATTTTTGAAACAAAACTGCATTTAAAGAAAATATCTTCAGACTCATCTAAAATTATGTATTGTATTAATGGCCATATCTCCGTCAAAAATGGCCCCACTCCAATAATGAAGCTACTTTTAGACTTTGCTCGATTTTTGGAACAAAACTGCATTTAAAGAAAATGTCTTCAGACTCATCTAAAATTATATAGTGTATTAATGGCCATATCTCCGTCAAAATTGGCCCCACTTCAAATATGAAGTTTTACTTTTTAGAAAAATGCTCGATTTTTGAACAAAAACTGCATTTAAAGAAAATGTCTTCAGACTCATCTAAAATTATATGTTGTATTAATGGCCATATCTCCGTCAAAAATGGCCTCACATACAATATGAAGTTACTTTTAGAAATTGCTCGATTTTTAACACAAAACTGCATTTAAACAAAATGACTTCAGACTCATCTAAAATTATATATTGTATTAATGGCTATATCTCCGTCAAAAAGGGCCCCACTCTAATAATGAAGTTATTTTTACATTTGCTCGATTTTTGAAACAAAACTGATTTAAAGAAAATGACTTCAGAATCATCTAACATTATATAATATATTAATGGCTATATTCCGTCAAAAAATGGCTCCACTCCATTAATGAAGTTATTTTAGACTTTGCTTAATTTTGAAACAAAACTGCATAAAAAGAAAATGTCTTCAGACTCATCTAAAATTATATATTGTATTAATGTTCATATCTCCGTCAAAAATGGCCCCACTTCAAATCTGAAGTTTCTTTTGGAATTGCTTGATTTGAAACAAAACTGCATTTAAAGAAAAATATCTTCAGACTCATCTAAAATTGTATATTGTATTAATGGCCATATCTCCGTCAAAAATGGTCCCACTTAAAATCTGAAGTTATTCTTAGAATTTGCTGGATTTTTTAAACAAAAAAACTGCATTTAAAGAAAATTACTTCAGACTCATCTAAATTATATATTGTATTAATGGCCATATACTCCATCAAAAATGGATCCACTCCAAAATGAGTTTTTTTTAGACTTTGCTCGATTTTTGAAACAAAACGGCATTTAAAGTAGACGACTTCAGACTCATCTAAAATTATGTATTATGTTAATGGCCATAGCCCCGTCAAAAATGGCCCCATTTCAATAATGAAGTTATTTTTAGAATTTGCTCGATTTTGAAACAAAACCGTATTTAAAGAAAATGTCTTCAGACTCATCTAAAATCATATATTGTATTAATGGCCACACCTCAATCACAAATGGCCCCACTTAAAATATGAAGGTATTTTTAGAATTTGCTCGATTTTTGGAACAAAACTGTATTTAAAGAAAATGACTTCAGACCCATCTAAAATTATATATTACATTAATGGACATATCTCCGTCAAAATGGTCCCACTCAAAAATGAAGTTACTTTAGAATTTGATCGATTTTGAAACAAAACTGTATTTAAGGGGAAATGTCTTCAGACTCATCTAAATTATATATTGTATTAATGGGCTATATCTTCGTCAAAATCACTAAAATTATGAAGGTATTTTTAGAATTTGCTCGATTTTTTAAACAAAACTGCATTTAAACAAAATGACTTCAGACCTAATCTGAAATTATATATTGTATTAATGGCCATATTTCCGTCAAAAATGGCCCCACTTCAAATATGAAGTTATTTTTAGAAATTGCTCGATTTTTGAAACAAAACTGCATTTAAAGAAAATGTCTTCAGACTCATCCAAAATTATATATTATATTAATGGCCATATCTCCGTCAAAAGGGGCCCCACTTAAAAATGAAGGTATTTTTAGAATTTGCTCGATTTTTTAAACAAAAAACTGCATTTAAAAAAAATGACTTAAGACTCATCTAAAATTATATATTGTATTAATGGCCATATCTCCGTCAAAAATGGCCCCACTTCAAATATGAAGTTATTTTTAGAATTTGCTCGATTTTTGAAACAAAACTGCATTTAAAGAAAATGACTTCAGACTCATCTAAATTATATATTATATTAATGGCGATATCTCCATCAAAAATGGCCTCACGCCAATAAATGAAGTTATTTTTAGACTTTGCTCGATTTTTGAAACAAAACTGCATTTAAACAAAATGACTTCAGACTCATCTAAAATTATATACTGTATTAATGGCCATATCTCCGTCAAAAATGGCCCCACTTAAAATATGAAGGTATTTTTAGAATTTGCTCGATTTTTAAAACAAAACTGCATTTAAACAAAATGACCTTCAGACTCATCTAAAATTATATATTGTATTAATGGCCATATCTCCGTCAAAAATGGCCCCACTTAAAATATGAAGTTACTTTTAGAAATTGCTCGATTTTTGAAACAAAACTGCATTTAAACAAAATGACTTCAGACTCATCTAAAATTATATATTGTATTAATGGCCATATCTCCGTCAAAAATGGCTCCACTTCAAACCTGAAGTTATTTTTAGAATTTGCTCGATTTTTGAAACAAAACTTGCATTTAAAAAAAATACTTCAGACTCATCTAAAATTATATATTATATCAATGGCCATATCTCCATCAAAAATGGGCCCCACTTAAAATATGAAGGTATTTTTAGAATTTTGCTCGATTTTTGAAACAAAACTGCATTTAAAGAAAATGACTTCAGACTCATCTAAAATTATATATTCTATTAATGGCCATATCTCCGTCAAAAATGGCCCACTTAAAATATGAAGGTATTTTTAGAATTTGCTCGATTTTTGAAACAAAACTGCATTTAAAGAAAATTACTTCAGACTCATCTAAAATTATATATTGTATTAATGGCCATATCTCCGTCAAAAGTGGCCCCACTTAAAATATGAAGGTATTTTTAGAATTTAATCGATTTTTGAAACAAAACTGCATTTAAAGAAAATGACTTCAGACTCATCTAAAATTATATATTGTATTAATGCCCATATCTCCATCAAAAATGGCTCCACTCCAATAATGAAGTTATTTTTAGACTTTGCCCTGATTTTTGAAACAAAACTGCATTTAAAGAAAAATGACTTCAGACTCATCTAAAATTATATATTGTATCAATGCTATATCTCCGTCAAAAATGGCCCCACTTAAAATAAATTATTTTTAGAACTTTTTTTTTGAAAACAAAAGTGCATTAAAAAAAAATGACTTCAGACTCATCTAAAATTATATATTGTATTAATGGCCATATCTCCGTCAAAAATGGCCCCACTTAAATTAAAGTTATTTTTAGAATTTCCGATTTTTTGAAACAAAACTGTATTTAAAGAAAATTCTATTTTATTAAGTATTTTTAAAATTTTATTTAAACTAAATACTTCAGACTCATCTAAAATTATATATTGTATTAATGGCCATATCTCCGTCAAAATGTTTTAAATATGAAGGTATTTTTAGAATTTGCTCGATTTTTGAAACAAAACTGCATTTAAAGAAAGTGACTTCAGACTCATCTAAAATTATATATTGTATTAATGGCCATATCTCCGTCAAAAATGGCCCCACATAAAATATGAAGTTATTTTTAGAAATTGCTCGATTTTTGAAACAAAACTGCATTTAAAGAAAATGACTTCAGACTCATCTAAAATTATATAATATATTAATGGCCATATCTCCGTCAAAATGGCCCCCACTTCAAAATGAAGGTATTTTTAGACTTTGCTCGATTTTTGAAACAAAACTGCATTTGAAGAAAATGTCTTCAGACTCATCTAAAATTATATATTGTATTAATGGCCATATCTCCGTCAAAAATGGCCCCACATAAATATGAAGTTACTTTTTAGAAATTGCTCGATTTTTGAAACAAAACTGCATTTAAAGAAAATGACTTCAGACTCATCTAAAATTATGTATTATATTAATGGCCATATCTCCGTCAAAAATGCCCCACTTAAAAAATGAAGTTATTTTTAGAATTTGCTCGATTTTTGAAACAAAACTGCATTTAAAGAAAATGACTTCAGACTCATCTAAAATTATATATTATATTAATGGCCATATCTCCGTCAAAAAGGCCCCACTCAAATATGAAGCTATTTTAGAATTTGCTCGATTTTTTGAAACAAAACTGCATTTAAAGAAAATGTCTTCAGACTCATCTAAAATTATATATTGTATTAATGGCCATATCTCCGTCAAAATTGGCTCCACTTCAAATATGAAGTTACTTTTAGAATTTGCTCGATTTTTAAAACAAAACTGCATTTAAAGAAAATGACTTCAGACTCATCTAAAATTATATATTGTATTAATGGCCATATCTCCGTCAAAAATGGCCCCACTCCAATAATGAAGTTACTTTTAGAATTTGCTCGATTTTTGAAACAAAACTGCATTTAAAGAAAATGTCTTCAGACTCATCTAAAATTATATATTATATTAAGGGCCATATCTCCGTCAAAAATGGCTCCACTTCAAATATGAAGTTAATTTTAGAAATTGCTCGATTTTTGAAACAAAACTGCATTTAAAGAAAATGTCTTCAGACTCATCTAAAATTATATATTGTATTAATGGCCATATCTCCGCTCAAAATGGCTCCACTTAAAATATGAAGTTACTTTTAGGAAATTGCTCGATTTTTGAAACAAAACTGCATTTAAAGAAAATGTCTTCAGACTCATCTAAAATTATATATTGTATTAATGGCCATATCTCCGTCAAAAATGATCCACTTCAAATATGAAGTTACTTTTAGAAATTGCCCGATTTTTGAAACAAAACTGCATTTAAAGAAAATGTCTTCAGACTCATCTAAAATTATATATTGTATTAATGGCCATATATCCGTCAAAAATGGCCCCACTTAAAATATGAAGTTACTTTTAGAAATTGCTCGATTTTTTGAAACAAAAACTGCATTTAAAGAAAATGTCTTCAGACTCATCTAAAATTATATATTGTATTAATGGCCATATCTCCGTCAAAAATGGCCCCACTTAAAATATGAAGGTATTTTTAGAAATTGCTCGATTTTTGAAACAAAAACTGCATTTAAAGAAAATGACTTCAGACTCATCTAAAATTATATATTGTATTAATGGCCATATCTCCGTCAAAAATGGCCCCACTTCAAATATGAAGGTATTTTTAGAAATTGCTCGATTTTTGAAACAAAAATGCATTTAAAGAAAATGTCTTCAGACTCATCTAAAATTATATATTGTATTAATGGCCATATCTCCATCAAAAATGGCCCCACTTAAAATCTGAAGGTATTTTTAGAATTTGCTCGATTTTTGAAACAAAACTGCATTTAAAGAAAATGTCTTCAGACTCATCTAAAATTATATATTGTATTAATGGCCATATCTCCGTCAAAAATGGCCCCACTTAAAATATAAAGTTACTTTTAGAAATTGCTCGATTTTTGAAACAAAACTGCATTTAAACAAAATGTCTTCAGACTCATCTAAAATTATATATTGTATTAATGGCCATATCTCCGTCAAAAATGGCCCCACTTCAAATATGAAGTTATTTTTAGAATTTGCTCGGATTTTTGAAACAAAACTGCATTTAAAGAAAATGTCTTCAGACTCATCTAAAATTATATATTGTATTAATGGCCATATCTCCGTCAAAAATGGCCCCACTTAAAATATGAAGTTATTTTTAGAATTTGCTCGATTTTTGAAACAAAACTGCATTTAAAGAAAATGACTTCAGACTCATCTAAAATTATATATTGTATTAATGGCCATATCTCCGTCAAAAATGGCCCCACACCAAAAATGAAGTTATTTTTAGAAATTGCTCGATTTTTGAAACAAAACTGCATTTAAAGAAAATGACTTCAGACTCATCTAAAATTATATATTATATTAATGGCCATATCTCCAAAAATGGCCCCACTTAAAAATGAAGGTATTTTTAGAATTTGCTCGATTTTTTGAAACAAAACTGCATTTAAACAAAATGACTTCAGACTCATCTAAAATTATATATTGTATTAATGGCCATATCTCTGTCAAAAATGGCCCCACAAAATATGAAGTTATTTTTAGAAATTGCTCGATTTTTGAAACAAAACTGCATTTAAAGAAAATGTCTTCAGACTCATCTAAAATTATATATTGTATTAATGGCCATATCTCCGTCAAAAATGGCCCCACTTCAAAATATGAAGGTATTTTTAGAATTTGCTCGATTTTTGAAACAAAACTGCATTTAAAGAAAATGACTTCAGACTCATCTAAAATTATATATTATATTAATGGCCATATCTCCGTCAAAAATGGCCCCACTTCAAATATGAAGTTATTTTTAGAATTTGCTCGATTTTTGAAACAAAACTGCATTTAAAGAAAATGACTTCAGACTCATCTAAAATTATATATTGTATTAATGGCCATATCTCCGTCAAAAAATGGCCCCACTTAAAAATGAAGTTATTTTTAGAAATTTGCTCGATTTTTTGAAACAAAACTGCATTTAAAGAAAATGTCTTCAGACTCATCTAAAATTATATATTGTATTAATGGCCATATCTCCGTCAAAAATGGCCCCACTTCAAATATGAAGGTATTTTTAGAATTTGCTCGATTTTTGAAACAAAACTGCATTTAAAGAAAATGACTTCAGACTCATCTAAAATTATATATTGTATTAATGGCCATAATCCGTCAAAAATGGCCCCACTTCAAAAATGAAGTTACTTTTAGAAATTGCTCGATTTTTTGAAACAAAACTGCATTTAAAGAAAATGACTTCAGACTCATCTAAAATTATATATTATATTAATGGCCATATCTCCATACGTCAAAAATGGCCCCACTTAAAAATGAAGGTATTTTTAGAATTTGCTTGATTTTTGAAACAAAACTGCATTTAAAGAGAATGACTTCAGACTCATCTAAAATTATATATTATATTAATGGCCATATCTCCGTCAAAAATGGCCCCATTAAATATGAAGTTATTTTTAGAATTTGCTCGATTTTTGAAACAAAACTGCATTTAAAGAAAATGTCTTCAGACTCATCTAAAATTATATATTATATTAATGGCCATATCTCCGTCAAAAATGGCCCCACTTCAAATATGAAGGTACTTTTAGAAATTGCTCGATTTTTGAAACAAAACTGCATTTAAAGAAAATGTCTTCAGACTCATCTAAAATTATATATTATATTAATGGCCATATCTCCGTCAAAAAATGGCCCCACTTCAAATATGAAGGTATTTTTAGAATTTGCTCGATTTTTGAAACAAAACTGCATTTAAAGAAAATGACTTCAGACTCATCTAAAATTATATATTGTATTAATGGCCATATCTCCGTCAAAAATGGCCCCACATAAAATATGGTATTCTTTTAAACTTTGCTCGATTTTTAAACAAAACTGCATTTAAAGAAAATGACTTCAGACTCATCTAAAATTATATATTGTATTAATGGCCATATCTCCGTCAAAAATGGCCCCACTTCAAATATGAAGGTATTTTTAGAATTTGCTCGATTTTTGAAACAAAACTGCATTTAAAGAAAATGACTTCAGACTCATCTAAAATTATATATTGTATTAATGGCCATATCTCCGTCAAAAATGGCCCCACTTCAAATATGAAGTTATTTTTAGAATTTGCTCGATTTTTTGAAACAAAACTGCATTTAAAGAAAATGACTTCAGACTCATCTAAAATTATATATTGTATTAATGGCCATATCTCCGTCAAAAATGGCCCCACAATATGAAGTTATTTTTAGAATTTGCTCGATTTTTGAAACAAAACTGCATTTAAAGAAAATGACTTCAGACTCATCTAAAATTATATATTGTATTAATGGCCATATCTCCGTCAAAAATGGCCCCACTTCAAATATGAAGTTACTTTTAGAAATTGCTCGATTTTTGAAACAAAACTGCATTTAAAGAAAATGACTTCAGACTCATCTAAAATTATATATTGTATTAATGGCCATATCTCCGTCAAAAATGGCCCCACTTCAAATATGAAGGTATTTTTAAAAATTTGCTCGATTTTTGAAACAAAACTGCATTTAAAGAAAATGACTTCAGACTCATCTAAAATTATATATTGTATTAATGGCCATATCTCCGTCAAAAATGGCCCCACTTCAAATATGAAGTTATTTTTAGAATTTGCTCGATTTTTGAAACAAAACTGCATTTAAAGAAAATGTCTTCAGACTCATCTAAAATTATATATTGTATTAATGGCCATATCTCCGTCAAAAATGGCCCCACTTCAAATATGAAGTTATTTTTAGAAATTGCTCGATTTTTGAAACAAAACTGCATTTAAAGAAAATGACTTCAGACTCATCTAAAATTATATATTGTATTAATGGCCATATCTCCGTCAAAAATGGCCCCACTTCAAATATGAAGGTATTTTTAGAATTTGCTCGATTTTTGAAACAAAACTGCATTTAAAGAAAATGACTTCAGACTCATCTAAAATTATATATTGTATTAATGGCCATATCTCCGTCAAAAATGGCCCCACATCAAATATGAAGTTACTTTTAGAATTTGCTCGATTTTTTGAAACAAAACTGCATTTAAAGAAAATGACTTCAGACTCATCTAAAATTATATATTGTATTAATGGCCATATCTCCGTCAAAAATGGCCCCACTTAAAATATGAAGTTATTTTTAGAATTTGCTCGATTTTTTGAAACAAAACTGCATTTAAAGAAAATGACTTCAGACTCATCTAAAATTATATATTGTATTAATGGCCATATCTCCGTCAAAAATGGCCCCACTTCAAATATGAAGTTATTTTTAGAATTTGCTCGATTTTTGAAACAAAACTGCATTTAAAGAAAATGACTTCAGACTCATCTAAAATTATATATTGTATTAATGGCCATATCTCCGTCAAAAATGGGCCCACTTCAAATATGAAGGTATTTTTAGAATTTGCTCGATTTTTTGAAACAAAACTGCATTTAAAGAAAATGTCTTCAGACTCATCTAAAATTATATATTATATTAATGGCCATATTTCCGTCAAAAATGGCCCCACTTCAAAAATGAAGGTATTTTTAGAATTTGCTCGATTTTTTAAACAAAACTGCATTTAAACAAAATGACTTCAGACTCATCTAAAATTATATATTGTATTAATGGCCATATCTCTGTCAAAAATGGCCCCACTTCAAATATGAAGTTACTTTTAGAAATTGCTCGATTTTTTGAAACAAAACTGCATTTAAAGAAAATGACTTCAGACTCATCTAAAATTATATATTGTATTAATGGCCATATCTCCGTCAAAAATGGCCCCACCTTAAAATATGAAGTTATTTTTAGAATTTGCTCGATTTTTTAAACAAAACTGCATTTAAAGAAAATGACTTCAGACTCATCTAAAATTATATATTGTATTAATGGCCATATCTCCGTCAAAAATGGCCCCACTTAAAATATGAAGTTATTTTTAGAATTTGCTCGATTTTTGAAACAAAACTGCATTTAAAGAAAATGACTTCAGACTCATCTAAAATTATATATTGATATTAATGGCCATATCTCCGTCAAAAATGGCCCCACTTCAAATATGAAGGTATTTTTAGAAATTGCTCGATTTTTGAAACAAAACTGCATTTAAAGAAAATGACTTCAGACTCATCTAAAATTATATATTGTATTAATGGCCATATCTCCGTCAAAAATGGCCCCACTTCAAATATGAAGGTATTTTTAGAAATTTGCTCGATTTTTGAAACAAAACTGCATTTAAAGAAAATGACTTCAGACTCATCTAAAATTATATATTATATTAATGGCCATATCTCCTCAAAAATCCACCTCAAAATGGCCCCACTATAAAGGTATTTTTAGAAATTGCTCGATTTTTGAAACAAAACTGCATTTAAAAAAAAATGACTTCAGACTCATCTAAAATTATATATTGTATTAATGGCCATATCTCCGTCAAAAATGGCCCCACTTCAAATATGAAGTTACTTTTGAAATTGCTCGATTTTTGAAACAAAACTGCATTTAAAGAAAATGACTTCAGACTCATCTAAAATTATATATTGTATTAATGGCCATATCTCCGTCAAAAAAAGGCCCCACTAAAATATGAAGTTATTTTTAGAATTTGCTCGATTTTTGAAACAAAACTGCATTTAAAGAAAATGACTTCAGACTCATCTAAAATTATATATTGTATTAATGGCCATATCTCCGTCAAAAATGGCCCCACTTCAAAATATGAAGGTACTTTTAGAAATTGCTCGATTTTTGAAACAAAACTGCATTTAAAGAAAATGACTTCAGACTCATCTAAAATTATATATTATATTAATGGCCATATCTCCGTCAAAAATGGCCCCACTTCAAATATGAAGTTACTTTTAGAAATTGCTCGATTTTTGAAACAAAACTGCATTTAAAGAAAATGTCTTCAGACTCATCTAAAATTATATATTATATTAATGGCCATATCTCCGTCAAAAATGGCCCCACTTCAAATATTAAGGTATTTTTAGAAATTGCTCGATTTGTGAAACAAAACTGCATTTAAAGAAAATGTCTTCAGACTCATCTAAAATTATATATTGTATTAATGGCCATATCTCCGTCAAAAATGGCCCCACTTAAAATGTGAAGGTATTTTTAAAACTTTGAAACAAAACTGCATTTAAAGAAAATGACTTCAGACTCATCCAAAATTATATATTGTATTAATGGCATATCTCCTATCTAAAATTATAATGGCCCATTAAAAGATACTTTTAGAATTTGCTCGATTTTTGAAACAAAACTGCATTTAAAGAAAATGACTTCAGACTCATCTAAAATTATATATTGTATTAATGGCCATATCTCCGTCAAAAATGGCCCCCACTTCAAATATGAAGTATATTTTAGAAATTGCTCGATTTTTAAAAAAAAACTGCATTTAAAGAAAATGTCTTCAGACTCATCTAAAATTATATATTGTATTAATGGCCATATCTCCGTCAAAAATGGCCCCACTTAAAATATGAAGTTACTTTTAGAATTTGCTCGATTTTTGAAACAAAACTGCATTTAAAGAAAATGACTTCAGACTCATCTAAAATTATATATTGTATTAATGGCCATATCTCCGTCAAAAATGGCCCCACTTCAAATATGAAGGTACTTTTAGAAATTGCTCGATTTTTGAAACAAAACTGCATTTAAAGAAAATGACTTCAGACTCATCTAAAATTATATATTGTATTAATGGCCATATCTCCGTCAAAAATGGCCCCACTTAAAATATGAAGGTATTTTTAGAATTTGCTCGATTTTGAAACAAAACTGCATTTAAAGAAAATGACTTCAGACTCATCTAAAATTATATATTGTATTAATGGCCATATCTCTGTCAAAAATGGCCCCACTTAAAATATGAAGTTACTTTTAGAAATTGCTCGATTTTTGAAACAAAACTGCATTTAAAGAAAATGTCTTCAGACTCATCTAAAATTATATATTGTATTAATGGCCATATCTCCGTCAAAAATGGCCCCACTTAAAATATGAAGGTATTTTTAGAATTTGCTCGATTTTTGAAACAAAACTGCATTTAAAGAAAATGACTTCAGACTCATCTAAAATTATATATTGTATTAATGGCCATATCTCCGTCAAAAATGGCCCCACTTCAAAATATGAAGTTACTTTTTAGAATTTGCTCGATTTTTGAAACAAAACTGCATTTAAAGAAAATGACTTCAGACTCATCTAAAATTATATATTGTATTAATGGCCATATCTCCGTCAAAAAATGGCCCCACTTCAAATATGAAGTTATTTTTAGAATTTGCTCGATTTTTTAAACAAAACTTCATTTAAACAAAATGACTTCAGACTCATCTAAAGTTATATATTGTATTAATGGCCATATCTCCGTCAAAAATGGCCCCACTTCAAATATGAAGTTATTTTTAGAATTTGCTCGATTTTTGAAACAAAACTGCATTTAAAGAAAATGACTTCAGACTCATCTAAAATTATATATTGTATTAATGGCCATATCTCCGTCAAAAAACATCTAAAATTATATTTAAAATTGGCCCCACTTCAAATATGAAGGTATTTTTTAGAATTTGCTCGATTTTTGAAACAAAACTGCATTTAAACAAAATGACTTCAGACTCACCTAAAGTTATATATTGTATTAATGGCCATATCTCTGTCAAAAATGGCCCCTCTTCAAATATGGAGTTACTTTTAGAAATTGCTCGATTTTTGAAACAAAACTGCATTTAAAGAAAATGTCTTCAGACTCATCTAAAATTATTTATTGTATTAATGGCTTTATCTCTGTCAAAAATAGTCCCACCTCAAAATAAAGGTATTTTATTAAATTGCTCGATTTGTGAAACAAAACTGCATTTAAAGAAAATGACTTCAGACTCATCTAAAATTATATATTGTATTAATGGCCATATCTCTGTCAAAAATGGCCCCACTTAAAATATGAAGTTATTTTTAGAAATTTGCTCGATTTTTGAAACAAAACTGCATTTAAAGAAAATGACTTCAGACTCATCTAAAATTATATATTGTATTAATGGCCATATCTCCGTCAAAAATGGCCCCACTTAAAATATGAAGTTATTTTTAGAAATTGCTCGATTTTTGAAACAAAACTGCATTTAAAGAAAATGACTTCAGACTCATCTAAAATTATATATTGTATTAATGGCCATATCTCCGTCAAAAATGGCCCCACTTCAAATATGAAGGTATTTTTAGAATTTGCTCGATTTTTGAAACAAAACTGCATTTAAAGAAAATGTCTTCAGACTCATCTAAAATTATATATTGTATTAATGGCCATATCTCCGTCAAAAATGGCCCCACGTCAAATAATGAAGTTATTTTTAGACTTTGCTCGATTTTTGAAACAAAACTGCATTTAAAGAAAATGACTTCAGACTCATCTAAAATTATATATTATATTAATGGCCATATCTCTGTCAAAAATGGCCCCACTTAAAATATGAAGGTATTTTTAGAAATTGCTCGATTTTTGAAACAAAACTGCATTTAAAGAAAATGACTTCAGACTCATCTAAAATTATATATTGTATTAATGGCCATATCTCCGTCAAAAATGGCCCCACTCCAAATAATGAAGTTATTTTTAGAATTTGCTCGATTTATGAATCAAAACTGCATTTAAAGAAAATGACTTCAGACTCATCTAAAATTATATATTATATTAATGGCCATATCTCTGTCAAAAATGGTCCCCACTTCAAATATGAAGGTATTTTTAGAAATTGCTCGATTTTTGAAACAAAACTGCATTTAAAGAAAATGACTTCAGACTCATCTAAAATTATATATTGTATTAATGGCCATATCTCCGTCAAAAATGGCCCCACTTCAAATATGAAGTTATTTTTATAAATTTGCTCGATTTATGAAACAAAACTGCATTTAAAGAAAATGTCTTCAGACTCATCTAAAATTATATATTGTATTAATGGCCATATCTCCGTCAAAAATAGGCCCACTTCAAATATGAAGGTATTTTTAGAAATTGCTCGATTTGTGAAACAAAACTGCATTTAAAAGAAATGACTTCAGACTCATCTAAAATTATATATTGTATTAATGGCCATATCTCCGTCAAAAATGGCCCCACTTAAAATATGAAGTTATTTTTAGAAATTGCTCGATTTTTGAAACAAAACTGCATTTAAAGAAAATGACTTCAGACTCATCTAAAATTATATATTTTATTAATGGCCATATCTCCGTCAAAAATGGCCCCACTTCAAATATGAAGGTATTTTTAGAAATTTGCTCGATTTTTGAAACAAAACTGCATTTAAAGAAAATGTCTTCAGACTCATCTAAAATTATATATTGTATTAATGGCCATATCTCCGTCAAAAATGGCCCCACGCCAATAATGAAGTTATTTTTATACTTTGCTCGATTTATGAATCAAAACTGCATTTAAAGAAAATGACTTCAGACTCATCTAAAATTATATATTATATTAATGGCCATATCTCTGTCAAAAATGGCCCCACATAAAATATGAAGTTACTTTTAGAAATTGCTCGATTTTTGAAACAAAACTGCATTTAAAGAAAATGACTTCAGACTCATCTAAAATTATATATTGTATTAATGGCCATATCTCCGTCAAAAATGGCCCCACGTCAAATATGAAGTTATTTTTAGAAATTTGCTCGATTTATGAATCAAAACTGCATTTAAAGAAAATGACTTCAGACTCATCTAAAATTATATATTATATTAATGGCCATATCTCTGTCAAAAATGGCCCCACTTCAAATATGAAGGTATTTTTAGAAATTGCTCGATTTTTGAAACAAAACTGCATTTAAAGAAAATGACTTCAGACTCATCTAAAATTATATATTGTATTAATGGCCATATCTCCGTCAAAAATGGCCCCACGCCAAATATGAAGTTATTTTTATAAATTTGCTCGATTTATGAAACAAAACTGCATTTAAAGAAAATGTCTTCAGACTCATCTAAAATTATATATTGTATTAATGGCCATATCTCCTGTCAAAAATGGCCCCACTTCAAATATGAAGGTATTTTTAGAAATTGCTCGATTTTTGAAACAAAACTGCATTTAAACGAAATGACTTCAGACTCATCCAAAATTTATATATTATATTAATGGCCATATCTCCGTCAAAAATGGCCCCACTTCAAATATGAAGGTATTTTTAGAAATTGCTCGATTTTTGAAACAAAACTGCATTTAAACAAAATGACTTCAGACTCATCTAAAATTATATATTGTATTAATGGCCATATCTCTGTCAAAAATGGCATCACTTCAAATATGGAGTTACTTTTAGAAATTGCTCGATTTTTTAAACAAAACTGCATTTAAAGAAAATGTCTTCAGACTCATCTAAATTTATATATTGTATTAATGGCCATATCGCCGTCAAAAATGGCCCCACTTCAAATATGAAGGTATTTTTAGAAATTGCTCGATTTTTGAAACAAAACTGCATTTAAAGAAAATGACTTCAGACTCATCTAAAATTATATATTGTATTAATGGCCATATCTCCGTCAAAAATGGCCCCACGCCAAATATGAAGTTATTTTTAGACTTTGCTCGATTTATGAATCAAAACTGCATTTAAAGAAAATGACTTCAGACTCATCTAAAATTATATATTATATTAATGGCCATATCTCTGTCAAAAATGGCCCCACTTCAAATATGAAGGTATTTTTAGAAATTGCTGGATTTTTAAATAATATGTTTATCGAATTTTTGAAACAAAACTGCATTTAAAAAAATGACTTCAGACTCATCTAAAATTATATATTGTATTAATGGCCATATCTCCGTCAAAAATGGCCCCACTTCAAATATGAAGGTATTTTTAGAAATTGCTCGATTTGAAAACAAAACTGCATTTAAAGAAAATGACTTCAGACTCATCTAAAATTATATATTATATTAATGGCCATATCTCCGTCAAAAATAAATAAGTATTTTAGAATTTGCTCGATTTTAAAACAAAAGCTTGACAATATATATTGTATTAATGGCCATATCTCCGTCAAAAATGGCCCCACTTCAAATATGAAGTTATTTTTAGAAATTGCTCGATTTTTGAAACAAAACTGCATTTAAAGAAAATGTCTTCAGACTCATCTAAAATTATATATTGTATTAATGGCCATATCTCCGTCAAAAATGGCCCCACATAAAATATGAAGTTAGTTTTAGAAATTGCTCGATTTTTGAAACAAAACTGCATTTAAAGAAAATGTCTTCAGACTCATCTAAAATTATATATTGTATTAATGGCCATATCTCCGTCAAAAATGGCCCCACGCCAAATATGAAGTTATTTTTAGAATTTGCTTGATTTTTGAATCAAAACTGCATTTAAAAATGACTTCAGACTCATCTAAAATTATATATTATATTAATGGCCATATCTCCGTCAAAAATGGCCCCACATAAAATATAAAGTTACTTTTAGAAATTGCTCGATTTTTAAAACAAAACTGCATTTAAAGAAAATGACTTCAGACTCATCTAAAATTATATATTTTATTAATGGCCATATCTCCGTCAAAAATGGCCCCACTTCAAATATGAAGGTATTTTTAGAAATTGCTCGATTTTTGAAACAAAACTGCATTTAAAGAAAATGACTTCAGACTCATCCAAAATTATATATTGTATTAATGGCCATATCTCTGTCAAAAATGGCCCCACTTCAAATATGAAGTTACTTTTTAGAAATTGCTCGATTTTTTAAACAAAACTGCATTTAAAGAAAATGTCTTCAGACTCATCTAAAATTATATATTGTATTAATGGCCATATCTCCGTCAAAAATGGCCCCACTTCAAATATGAAGGTATTTTTAGAAATTGCTCGATTTGTGAAACAAAACTGCATTTAAAACAAAATGACTTCAGACTCATCTAAAATTATATATTGTATTAATGGCCATATCTCCGTCAAAAATGGCCCCACTTCAAATATGAAGGTATTTTTAGAATTTGCTCGATTTTTAAAACAAAACTGCATTTAAAGAAAATGTCTTCAGACTCATCTAAAATTATATATTGTATTAATGGCCATATCTCTGTCAAAAAATGGCATCACTAAATATGGAGTTACTTTTAGAAATTGCTGTCGATTTTTTAAACAAAACTGCATTTAAAGAAAATGTCTTCAGACTCATCTAAAATTATATATTGTATTAATGGCCATATCTCCGTCAAAAGGCCCCACTCAATAATATGAAGTTACTTTTAGAAATTGCTCGATTTTTGAAACAAAACTGCATTTAAAGAAAATGACTTCAGACTCATCTAAAATTATATATTGTATTAATGGCCATATCTCCGTCAAAAATGGCCCCACTTCAAATATGAAGTTATTTTTAGAATTTGCTCGATTTTTTGAAACAAAACTGCATTTAAAGAAAATGACTTCAGACTCATCTAAAATTATATATTGTATTAATGGCCATATCTCTGTCAAAAATGGCCCCACTTCAAATATGAAGTTACTTTTAGAAATTGCTCGATTTTTGAAACAAAACTGCATTTAAAGAAAATGACTTCAGACTCATCTAAAAATTATATATTGTATTAATGGCCATATCTCCGTCAAAAATGGCCCCACTTCAAATATGAAGGTATTTTTAGAAATTGCTCGATTTGTGAAACAAAACTGCATTTAAACAAAATGACTTCAGACTCATCTAAAATTATATATTGTATTAATGGCCATATCTCCGTCAAAAATGGCCCCACTTCAAATATGAAGTTACTTTTTAGAAATTGCTCGATTTTTGAAACAAAACTGCATTTAAAGAAAATGTCTTCAGACTCATCTAAAATTATATATTGTATTAATGGCCATATCTCTGTCAAAAATGGCCCCACTTCAAATATGAAGTTATTTTTAGAAATTTGCTCGATTTTTGAAACAAAACTGCATTTAAAGAAAATGACTTCAGACTCATCTAAAATTATATATTGTATTAATGGCCATATCTCTGTCAAAAATGGCCCCACTTCAATATATGAAGTTATTTTTAGAAATTGCTCGATTTTTGAAACAAAACTGCATTTAAAGAAAATGTCTTCAGACTCATCTAAAATTATATATTGTATTAATGGCCATATCTCCGTCAAAAATGGCCCCACTTCAAATATGAAGGTACTTTTTAGAAATTGCTCGATTTTTGAAACAAAACTGCATTTAAAGAAAATGACTTCAGACTCATCTAAAATTATATATTATATTAATGGCCATATCTCCGTCAAAAATGGCCCCACTTCAAATATGAAGTTATTTTTAGAAATTGCTCGATTTTTGAAACAAAACTGCATTTAAAGAAAATGTCTTCAGACTCATCTAAAATTATATATTATATTAATGGCCATATCTCCGTCAAAAATGGCCCCACTTAAAATATGAAGTTATTTTTAGAAATTGCTCGATTTTTGAAACAAAACTGCATTTAAAGAAAATGACTTCAGACTCATCTAAAATTATATATTATATTAATGGCCATATCTCTGTCAAAAATGGCCCCACTTAAAATTTGAAGGTATTTTTAGAATTTGCTCGATTTTTGAAACAACGCTGCATGTAAAGAAAAAGTCTTCAGGCTCACCTAAAAATATATATTGTATTAATGGCCATATCCCCGTCAAAATTGGCCCCACATAAAATATGAAGCTACTTTTAGAAATTGCTCGATTTTTGAAACAAAGCTGCATTTAATGAAAATGACTTCAGACTCATCTAAAATTATATATTATATTAATGGCCATATCTCTGTCAAAAATGGCCCCACTTAAAATTTGAAGTTATTTTTAGAATTTGCTCGATTTTTGAAACAAAACTGCATTTAAAGAAAATGACTTCAGACTCATCTAAAATTATATATTGTATTAATGGCCATATCTCCGTCAAAAATGGCCCCACTTAAAATATGAAGTTATTTTTAGAAATTTGCTCGATTTTTGAAACAAAACTGCATTTAAAGAAAATGACTTCAGACTCATCTAAAATTATATATTATATTAATGGCCATATCTCCGTCAAAAATGGCCCCACTTAAAATATGAAGTTATTTTTAGAAATTGCTCGATTTTTGAAACAAAACTGCATTTAAAGAAAATGACTTCAGACTCATCTAAAATTATATATTGTATTAATGGCCATATCTCCGTCAAAAAATGGCCCCACTTCAAAATATGAAGTTACTTTTTAGAAATTGCTCGATTTTTGAAACAAAACTGCATTTAAAGAAAATGACTTCAGACTCATCTAAAATTATATATTGTATTAATGGCCATATCTCCGTCAAAAATGGCCCCACTTAAAATATGAAGTTATTTTTAGAAATTTGCTCGATTTTTGAAACAAAACTGCATTTAAACAAAATGACTTCAGACTCATCTAAAATTATATATTGTATTAATGGCCATATCTCCGTCAAAAATGGCCCCACTTCAAATATGAAGTTACTTTTTAGAATTTGCTCGATTTTTGAAACAAAACTGCATTTAAAGAAAATGACTTCAGACTCATCTAAAATTATATATTATATTAATGGCCATATCTCCGTCAAAAATGGCCCCACTTCAAATATGAAGGTATTTTTAGAATTTGCTCGATTTTTGAAACAAAACTGCATTTAAAGAAAATGTCTTCAGACTCATCTAAAATTATATATTGTATTAATGGCCATATCTCCGTCAAAAATGGCCCCACTTCAAATATGAAGTTACTTTTAGAAATTGCTCGATTTTTGAAACAAAACTGCATTTAAAGAAAATGACTTCAGACTCATCTAAAATTATATATTGTATTAATGGCCATATCTCCGTCAAAAATGGCCCCACTTCAAAATATGAAGTTATTTTTAGAAATTGCTCGATTTTTGAAACAAAACTGCATTTAAAGAAAATGACTTCAGACTCATCTAAAATTATATATTGTATTAATGGCCATATCTCCGTCAAAAATGGCCCCACTTCAAATATGAAGGTATTTTTAGAAATTGCTCGATTTTTGAAACAAAACTGCATTTAAAGAAAATGACTTCAGACTCATCTAAAATTATATATTGTATTAATGGCCATATCTCCGTCAAAAATGGCCCCACTTCAAATATGAAGTTATTTTTAGAATTTGCTCGATTTTTGAAACAAAACTGCATTTAAAGAAAATGACTTCAGACTCATCTAAAATTATATATTGTATTAATGGCCATATCTCCGTCAAAAATGGCCCCACTTCAAATATGAAGGTATTTTTAGAAATTGCTCGATTTTTGAAACAAAACTGCATTTAAAGAAAATGACTTCAGACTCATCTAAAATTATATATTGTATTAATGGCCATATCTCTGTCAAAAATGGCCCCACTTCAAAATATGAAGGTATTTTTAGAAATTTGCTCGATTTTTGAAACAAAACTGCATTTAAAGAAAATGTCTTCAGACTCATCTAAAATTATATATTATATTAATGGCCATATCTCCGTCAAAAATGGCCCCACTTCAAATATGAAGTTATTTTTAGAAATTGCTCGATTTTTAAAACAAAACTGCATTTAAAGAAAATGACTTCAGACTCATCTAAAATTATATATTGTATTAATGGCCATATCTCCGTCAAAAAATGCCCCCACTTCAAATATGAAGTTACTTTTAGAAATTGCTCGATTTTTGAAACAAAACTGCATTTAAAGAAAATGTCTTCAGACTCATCTAAAATTATATATTGTATTAATGGCCATATCTCCGTCAAAAAATGGCCCCACTTCAAAATATGAAGTTATTTTTAGAAATTGCTCGATTTTTGAAACAAAACTGCATTTAAAGAAAATGACTTCAGACTCATCTAAAATTATATATTGTATTAATGGCCATATCTCCGTCAAAAATGGCCCCACTTCAAAATATGAAGTTATTTTTAGAAATTTGCTCGATTTTTGAAACAAAACTGCATTTAAAGAAAATGACTTCAGACTCATCTAAAATTATATATTGTATTAATGGCCATATCTCTGTCAAAAATGGCCCCACTTCAAATATGAAGGTATTTTTAGAAATTGCTCGATTTTTGAAACAAAACTGCATTTAAACAAAATGACTTCAGACTCATCTAAAATTATATATTGTATTAATGGCCATATCTCCGTCAAAAATGGCCCCACTTCAAATATGAAGTTATTTTTAGAAATTGCTCGATTTTTGAAACAAAACTGCATTTAAAGAAAATGACTTCAGACTCATCTAAAATTATATATTGTATTAATGGCCATATCTCCGTCAAAAAATGGCCCCACTTCAAATATGAAGGTATTTTTAGAAATTGCTCGATTTTTGAAACAAAACTGCATTTAAAGAAAATGACTTCAGACTCATCTAAAATTATATATTGTATTAATGGCCATATCTCTGTCAAAAATGGCCCCACTTCAAATATGAAGTTACTTTTTAGAAATTGCTCGATTTTTGAAACAAAACTGCATTTAAAGAAAATGTCTTCAGACTCATCTAAAATTATATATTGTATTAATGGCCATATCTCCGTCAAAAAATGGCCCCACTTAAAATATGAAGTTACTTTTTAGAATTTGCTCGATTTTTGAAACAAAACTGCATTTAAAGAAAATGTCTTCAGACTCATCTAAAATTATATATTGTATTAATGGCCATATCTCCGTCAAAAAATGGCCCCACTTCAAATATGAAGTTATTTTTAGAAATTTGCTCGATTTTTGAAACAAAACTGCATTTAAAGAAAATGACTTCAGACTCATCTAAAATTATATATTATATTAATGGCCATATCTCCGTCAAAAATGGCCCCACTTAAAATATGAAGTTACTTTTTAGAAATTGCTCGATTTTTTAAACAAAACTGCATTTAAAGAAAATGACTTCAGACTCATCTAAAATTATATATTATATTAATGGCCATATCTCTGTCAAAAAATGGCCCCACTTCAAATATGAAGTTATTTTTAGAATTTGCTCGATTTTGTGAAACAAAACTGCATTTAAACAAAATGACTTCAGACTCATCTAAAATTATATATTGTATTAATGGCCATATCTCCGTCAAAAATGGCCCCACTTCAAATATGAAGTTACTTTTTAGAAATTGCTCGATTTTTGAAACAAAACTGCATTTAAAGAAAATGACTTCAGACTCATCTAAAATTATATATTGTATTAATGGCCATATCTCCGTCAAAAAATGGCCCCACTTCAAATATGAAGGTATTTTTAGAAATTGCTCGATTTTTGAAACAAAACTGCATTTAAAGAAAATGACTTCAGACTCATCTAAAATTATATATTGTATTAATGGCCATATCTCTGTCAAAAATGGCCCCACTTCAAATATGAAGTTATTTTTAGAAATTGCTCGATTTTTGAAACAAAACTGCATTTAAAGAAAATGACTTCAGACTCATCTAAAATTATATATTGTATTAATGGCCATATCTCTGTCAAAAAATGGCCCCACTTCAAATATGAAGGTACTTTTTAGAAATTGCTCGATTTTTGAAACAAAACTGCATTTAAAGAAAATGACTTCAGACTCATCTAAAATTATATATTGTATTAATGGCCATATCTCCGTCAAAAATGGCCCCACTTCAAATATGAAGTTACTTTTTAGAATTTGCTCGATTTTTGAAACAAAACTGCATTTAAAGAAAATGACTTCAGACTCATCTAAAATTATATATTGTATTAATGGCCATATCTCCGTCAAAAAATGGCCCCACTTCAAATATGAAGTTATTTTTAGAATTTGCTCGATTTTTGAAACAAAACTGCATTTAAAGAAAATGACTTCAGACTCATCTAAAATTATATATTATATTAATGGCCATATCTCCGTCAAAAATGGCCCCACTTCAAAAATATGAAGTTACTTTTTAGAAATTGCTCGATTTTTTGAAACAAAACTGCATTTAAAGAAAATGACTTCAGACTCATCTAAAATTATATATTGTATTAATGGCCATATCTCCGTCAAAAATGGCCCCACTTCAAATATGAAGGTATTTTTAGAAATTGCTCGATTTTTGAAACAAAACTGCATTTAAAGAAAATGACTTCAGACTCATCTAAAATTATATATTGTATTAATGGCCATATCTCTGTCAAAAATGGCCCCACTTCAAAATATGAAGGTACTTTTTAGAAATTGCTCGATTTTTTGAAACAAAACTGCATTTAAAGAAAATGACTTCAGACTCATCTAAAATTATATATTGTATTAATGGCCATATCTCCGTCAAAAATGGCCCCACTTCAAATATGAAGTTATTTTTAGAAATTTGCTCGATTTTTGAAACAAAACTGCATTTAAAGAAAATGACTTCAGACTCATCTAAAATTATATATTGTATTAATGGCCATATCTCCGTCAAAAATGGCCCCACTTAAAATATGAAGTTACTTTTTAGAAATTGCTCGATTTTTGAAACAAAACTGCATTTAAAGAAAATGTCTTCAGACTCATCTAAAATTATATATTGTATTAATGGCCATATCTCCGTCAAAAATGGCCCCACTTAAAATATGAAGTTATTTTTAGAAATTTGCTCGATTTTTGAAACAAAACTGCATTTAAAGAAAATGACTTCAGACTCATCTAAAATTATATATTGTATTAATGGCCATATCTCCGTCAAAAAATGGCCCCACTTCAAAATATGAAGTTACTTTTTAGAATTTGCTCGATTTTTGAAACAAAACTGCATTTAAAGAAAATGTCTTCAGACTCATCTAAAATTATATATTGTATTAATGGCCATATCTCCGTCAAAAAATGGCCCCACTTAAAATATGAAGTTACTTTTTAGAATTTGCTCGATTTTTGAAACAAAACTGCATTTAAAGAAAATGACTTCAGACTCATCTAAAATTATATATTGTATTAATGGCCATATCTCCGTCAAAAATGGCCCCACTTAAAATATGAAGGTATTTTTAGAAATTGCTCGATTTTTGAAACAAAACTGCATTTAAAAAAAATGACTTCAGACTCATCTAAAATTATATATTGTATTAATGGCCATATCTCCGTCAAAAAATGGCCCCACTTCAAATATGAAGTTATTTTTAGAAATTTGCTCGATTTTTGAAACAAAACTGCATTTAAAGAAAATGACTTCAGACTCATCTAAAATTATATATTGTATTAATGGCCATATCTCCGTCAAAAATGGCCCCACTTCAAATATGAAGGTATTTTTAGAAATTTGCTCGATTTTTGAAACAAAACTGCATTTAAAGAAAATGACTTCAGACTCATCTAAAATTATATATTGTATTAATGGCCATATCTCCGTCAAAAATGGCCCCACTTCAAATATGAAGGTATTTTTAGAATTTGCTCGATTTTTGAAACAAAACTGCATTTAAAGAAAATGTCTTCAGACTCATCTAAAATTATATATTGTATTAATGGCCATATCTCCGTCAAAAATGGCCCCACTTCAAATATGAAGGTACTTTTTAGAAATTGCTCGATTTTTGAAACAAAACTGCATTTAAAGAAAATGACTTCAGACTCATCTAAAATTATATATTGTATTAATGGCCATATCTCCGTCAAAAATGGCCCCACTTAAAATATGAAGTTATTTTTAGAAATTGCTGGATTTTCTAAACAAAACTGCATTTAATGAAAATGTCTTCAGACTCATCTAAATTATGTATTGTATTAATAGCCCAATCTCCGTCAAAAATGGCCCCACACAAAATATGAAGTTACTTTTAGAAATTGCTCGATTTTTGAAACAAAACTGCATTTAAAGAAAATGACTTCAGACTCATCTAAAATTATATATTGTATTAATGGCCATATCTCCGTCAAAAATGGCCCCACGCCAATAATAAAGTTACTTTTAGAAATTGCTCGATTTTTTAAACAAAACTGCATTTAAACGAAATGACTTCAGACTCATCTAAAATTATATATTATATTAATGGCCATATCTCTGTCAAAATTGGCCCCACTTCAAATATGAAGGTATTTTTAGAAATTGCTCGATTTGTGAAACAAAACTGCATTTAAACAAAATGACTTCAGACTCACCTAAAATTATATATTGTATTAATGGCCATATCTCTGTCAAAAATGGCCCCACAAAAAATATGAAGTTACTTTTAGAAATTGCTCGATTTTTGAAACAAAACTGCATTTAAAGAAAATGTCTTCAGACTCATCTAAAATTATATATTGTATTAATGGCCATATCTCCGTCAAAAATGGCCCCACTTCAAATATGAAGGTATTTTTAGAAATTGCTCGATTTTTAAAACAAAACTGCATTTAAAGAAAATGTCTTCAGACTCATCTAAAATTATATATTGTATTAATGGCCATATCTCCGTCAAAAATGGCCCCACTTCAAATATGAAGGTATTTTTAGAAATTGCTCGATTTTTGAAACAAAACTGCATTTAAACAAAATGACTTCAGACTCATCTAAAATTATATATTGTATTAATGGCCATATCTCTGTCAAAAATGGCCCACACTTCAAATATGAAGTTATTTTTAGAAATTGCTCGATTTTTGAAACAAAACTGCATTTAAAGAAAATGACTTCAGACTCATCTAAAATTATATATTGTATTAATGGCCATATCTCCGTCAAAAATGGCCCCACATAAAATATGAAGTTATTTTTAGAAATTGCTCGATTTTTGAAACAAAACTGCATTTAAAGAAAATGACTTCAGACTCATCTAAAATTATATATTATATTAATGGCCATATCTCCGTCAAAAATGGCCCCACTTCAAAATATGAAGTTATTTTTAGAATTTGCTCGATTTTTGAAACAAAACTGCATTTAAAGAAAATGACTTCAGACTCATCTAAAATTATATATTGTATTAATGGCCATATCTCCGTCAAAAATGGCCCCACATAAAATATGAAGTTACGTTTAGAAATTGCTCGATTTTTGAAACAAAACTGCATTTAAAGAAAATGACTTCAGACTCATCTAAAATTATATATTATATTAATGGCCATATCTCCGTCAAAAATGGCCCCACTTCAAATATGAAGGTATTTTTAGAAATTGCTCGATTTGTGAAACAAAACTGCATTTAAACAAAATGACTTCAGACTCATCTAAAGTTATATATTGTATTAATGGCCATATCTCTGTCAAAAATGGCATCACTTCAAATATGGAGTTACTTATAGAAATTGCTGGATTTTCTAAACAAAACTGCATTTAATGAAAATGTCTTCAGACTCATCTAAATTATATATTGTATTAATGGCCATATCTCCGTCAAAAATGGCCCCACACAAAATATGAAGTTACTTTTAGAAATTGCTCGATTTTTGAAACAAAACTGCATTTAAAGAAAATGACTTCAGACTCATCTAAAATTATATATTGTATTAATGGCCATATCTCCGTCAAAAATGGCCCCACGCCAATAATAAAGTTACTTTTAGAAATTGCTCGATTTTTTAAACAAAACTGCATTTAAACGAAATGACTTCAGACTCATCTAAAATTATATATTATATTAATGGCCATATATCTGTCAAAATTGGCCCCACTTCAAATATGAAGGTATTTTTAGAAATTGCTCGATTTGTGAAACAAAACTGCATTTAAACAAAATGACTTCAGACTCATCTAAAATTATATATTGTATTAATGGCCATATCTCTGTCAAAAATGGCCCCACATAAAATATGAAGTTACTTTTAGAAATTGCTCGATTTTTGAAACAAAACTGCATTTAAAGAAAATGACTTCAGACTCATCTAAAATTATATATTGTATTAATGGCCATATCTCCGTCAAAAATGGCCCCACTTCAAATATGAAGTTATTTTTAGAATTTGCTCGATTTTTAAAACAAAACTGCATTTAAAGAAAATGACTTCAGACTCATCTAAATTTATATATTATATTAATGGCCATATCTCCGTCAAAAATGGCCCCACTTCAAATATGAAGGTATTTTTAGAAATTGCTCGATTTTTGAAACAAAACTGCATTTAAAGAAAATGACTTCAGACTCATCTAAAATTATATATTGTATTAATGGCCATATCTCTGTCAAAAATGGCCCCACTTCAAATATGAAGTTACTTTTAGAAATTGCTCGATTTTTTAAACAAAACTGCATTTAAAGAAAATGTCTTCAGACTCATCTAAAATTATATATTGTATTAATGGCCATATCTCCGTCAAAAATGGCCCCACTTAAAATATGAAGTTATTTTTAGAAATTGCTCGATTTTTGAAACAAAACTGCATTTAAAGAAAATGACTTCAGACTCATCTAAAATTATATATTGTATTAATGGCCATATCTCCGTCAAAAATGGCCCCACTTCAAAATATGAAGTTATTTTTAGAATTTGCTCGATTTTTAAAACAAAACTGCATTTAAAGAAAATGACTTCAGACTCATCTAAAATTATATATTGTATTAATGGCCATATCTCCGTCAAAAATGGCCCCACATAAAATATGAAGTTATTTTTAGAAATTTGCTCGATTTTTGAAACAAAACTGCATTTAAAGAAAATGACTTCAGACTCATCTAAAATTATATATTATATTAATGGCCATATCTCTGTCAAAAATGGCCCCACTTAAAATATGAAGGTATTTTTAGAATTTGCTCGATTTTTGAAACAAAACTGCATTTAAAGAAAATGTCTTCAGACTCATCTAAAATTATATATTGTATTAATGGCCATATCTCCGTCAAAAATGGCCCCACTTAAAATATGAAGTTACTTTTTGAAATTGCTCGATTTTTGAAACAAAACTGCATTTAAAGAAAATGACTTCAGACTCATCTAAAATTATATATTATTATTAATGGCCATATCTCCGTCAAAAATGGCCCCACTTCAAATATGAAGGTATTTTTAGAAATTGCTCGATTTTGAAACAAAACTGCATTTAAACAAAATGACTTCAGACTCATCTAAAATTATATATTGTATTAATGGCCATATCTCTGTCAAAAATGGCCCCACTTCAAATATGGAGTTACTTTTAGAAATTGCTCGATTTTTTAAACAAAACTGCATTTAAAGAAAATGTCTTCAGACTCATCTAAATTTATATATTATATTAATGGCCATATTTCCGTCAAAAATGGTCCCACTTCAAATATGAAGGTATTTTTAGAAATTGCTCGATTTTTGAAACAAAACTGCATTTAAACAAAATGACTTCAGACTCATCTAAAATTATATATTGTATTAATGGCCATATCTCCGTCAAAAATGGCCCCACTTCAAAATTGCTCGATTTTTAAACAAAACTGCATTAAAAAAATGTCTTCAGACTCATCTAAAGTTATATATTGTATTAATGGCCATATCTCTGTCAAAAATGGCATCACTTCAAATATGGAGTTACTTTTAGAAATTGCTCGATTTTTTAAACAAAACTGCATTTAAAGAAAATGTCTTCAGACTCATCTAAAATTATATATTGAATTAATGGCCATATCTCCGTCAAAAATGGCCCCACATAAATTAAGAAGTTAGTTTTAGAAATTGCTCGATTTTTGAAACAAAACTGCATTAAAAGAAAATGACTTCAGACTCATCTAAAATTATATATTGTATTAATGGCCATATCTCCGTCAAAAATGGCCCCACGCCAATAATGAAGTTATTTTTATACTTTGCTCGATTTATGAATCAAAACTGCATTTAAAGAAAATGACTTCAGACTCATCTAAAATTATATATTATATTAATGGCCATATCTCTGTCAAAAATGGGCCCACTCCAATAATAAAGTTACTTTTAGAAATTGCTCGATTTTTTAAACAAAACTGCATTTAAACAAAATGACTTCAGACTCATCTAAAATTATATATTATATTAATGGCCATATCTCTGTTAAAAATGGCCCCACTTCAAATATGAAGGTATTTTTAGAAATTGCTCGATTTGTGAAACAAAACTGCATTTATACAAAATGACTTCAGACTCATCTAAAGTTATATATTGTATTAATGGCCATATCTCTGTCAAAAATGGCCCCACTTCAAATATGGAGTTACTTTTAGAAATTGATCGATTTTTTAAACAAAACTGCATTTAAAGAAAATGACTTCAGACTCATCTAAAATTATGTATTATATTAATGGCCATATCTCCGTAAAAAATGGCCCCACGAATAATGAAGTTATTTTTAGAATTTGCTCGATTTTTGAAACAAAACTGCATTAAAACAAAATGACTTCAGACTCATCTAAAATTATATATTGTATTAATGGCCATATCTCCGTCTAAAATGGCCCCACTTCAAATATGTCTTCAGACTCATCTAAAGTTATATATTGTAATAATGGCCATATCTCTGTCAAAAATGGCATCACTTCAAATACGGAGTTACTTTTAGAAATTGCTCGATTTTTTAAACAAAACTGCATTTAAAGAAAATGTCTTCAGACTCGTCTAAAATTACATATTGAATTAATGGCCATATCTCCGTCAAAAATGGCCCCACATAAATTAAGAAGTTAGTTTTAGAAATTGCTCGATTTTTGAAACAAAACTGCATTAAAAGAAAATGACTTCAGACTCATCTAAAATTATGTATTGTATTAATGGCCATATCTCCGTCAAAAATGGCCCCACGCCAATAATGAAGTTATTTTTATAATTTGCTCGATTTATGAATCAAAACTGCATTTAAAGAAAATGACTTCAGACTCATCTAAAATTATATATTATATTAATGGCCATATCTCTGTCAAAAATGGGCCCACTCCAATAATAAAGTTACTTTTAGAAATTGCTCGATTTTTTAAACAAAACTGCATTTAAAGAAAATGTCTTCAGACTTATCCAAGATTATTTATTGTATTAATGGCCATATCTCTGTCAAAAATAGTCCCACTTCAAATATGAAGGTATTTTTATAAATTGCTCGATTTGTGAAACAAAACTGCATTTAAACAAAATGACTTCAGACTCATATAAAGTTATATATTTTATTAATGGCCATATCTCTGTCAAAAATGGCCCCATTTCAAATATGGAGTTACTTTTAGAAATTGCTCGATTTTTTAAACAAAACTGCATTTAAAGAAAATGACTTCAGACTCGTCTAAAATTATGTATTATGTTAATGGCCATATCTCCGCCAAAAATGGCCCCACGCCAATAATGAAGTTATTTTTAGACTTTGCTCGATTTTTGAAACAAAACTGCATTAAAACAAAATGACTTCAGACTCATCTAAAATTATATATTGTATTAATGGCCATATCTCCGTCAAAAATGGCCCCACATAGAATATGAAGTTATTTTTATACTTTGCTCGATTTATGAATCAAAACTGCATTTAAAGAAAATGACTTTAGACTCATCTAAAATTATATATTGTATTAATGGCCATATCTCCGTCAAAAATGGCCCCACATAAAATATGAAGTTACTTTTAGAAATTGCTGGATTTTTGAAACAAAACTGCATTTAAAGAAAATGTCTTCAGACTCATCTAAAATTATATATTGTATTAATGGCCATATCTCCATCAAAAATAGTCCCACTTCAAATATGAAGTTACTTTTAGAAATTGCTCGATTTTTGAAACAAAACTGCATTTAAAGAAAATGCCTTCAGACTCATCTAAAATTATATGTTGTATTAATGGCCATATCTCCGTCAAAAATGGCCCCACTTAAAATCTGAATGTATTTTTAGAATTTGCTCGATTTTTTAAACAAAAGTGCATTTAATGAATATGTCTTCAGACTCATCTAAAATTATATATTGTATTAATGGCCATATCTCCGTCAAAAATGGCCCCACATAAAATATGAAGTTACTTTTAGAAATTGCTGGATTTTTGAAACAAAACTGCATTTAAAGAAAATGTCTTCAGACTCATCTAAAATTATATATTGTATTAATGGCCATATCTCCATCAAAAATAGTCCCACTTCAAATATGAAGTTACTTTTAGAAATTGCTCGATTTTTGAAACAAAACTGCATTTAAAGAAAATGCCTTCAGACTCATCTAAAATTATATGTTGTATTAATGGCCATATATCCGTCAAAAATGGCCCCACTTAAAATCTGAAGGTATTTTTAGAATTTGCTCGATTTTTTAAACAAAAGTGCATTTAATGAATATGTCTTCAGACTCATCTAAAATTATATATTGTATTAATGGCCATATCTCCGTCAAAAATGGCCCCACATAAAATATGAAGTTACTTTTAGAAATTGCTGGATTTTTGAAACAAAATTGCATTTAAACAAAATGTCTTCAGACTCATCTAAAATTATATATTGTATTAATGGCCATATCTCCATCAAAAATAGTCCCACTTCAAATATGAAGTTACTTTTAGAAATTGCTCGATTTTTGAAACAAAACTGCATTTAAAGAAAATGCCTTCAGACTCATCTAAAATTATATATTGTATTAATGGCCATATCTCTGTCAAAAATGGCCCCACTTAAAATCTGAAGGTATTTTTAGAATTTGCTCGATTTTTGAAACAAAACTGCATTTAAAGAAAATGTCTTCAGACTCATCTAAAATTATATATTGTATTAATGGCCATATCTCTGTCAAAAATGGCCCCACTTAAAATATGAAGTTACTTTTTGAAATTGCTGGATTTTTGAAACAAAACTGCATTTAAAGAAAATGTCTTCAGACTCATCTAAAATTATATATTGTATTAATGGCCATATCTCCGTCAAAAATAGTCCCACTTCAAATATGAAGTTACTTTTAGAAATTGCTCGATTTTTGAAACAAAACTGCATTTAAAGAAAATGCCTTCAGACTCATCTAAAATTATATATTGTATTAATGGCCATATCTCCGTCAAAAATGGCCCCACTTAAAATCTGAAGGTATTTTTAGAAATTGCTCGATTTTTTAAACAAAACTGCATTTAAAGAAAATGTCTTCAGACTCATCTAAAATTATATATTGTATTAATGGCCATATCTCCGTCAAAAATGGCCCCACATAAAATATGAAGTTACTTTTAGAAATTGCTGGATTTTTGAAACAAAACTGCATTTAAACAAAATGTCTTCAGACTCATCTAAAATTATATATTGTATTAATGGCCATATCTCCGTCAAAAATGGATCCACTTCAAATATGAAGTTACTTTTAGAAATTGCTCGATTTTTGAAACAAAACTGCATTTAAAGAAAATGTCTTGAGACTCATCTAAAATTATATATTGTATTAATGGCCATATCTCCGTCAAAAATGGCCCCACTTAAAATCTGAAGGTATTTTTAGAATTTGCTCGATTTTTGAAACAAAACTGCATTTAAAGAAAATGTCTTCAGACTCATCTAAAATTATATATTGTATTAATGGCCATATCTCCGTCAAAAATGGCCCCACTTAAAATATGAAGTTACTTTTTAGAAATTGCTCGATTTTTGAAACAAAACTGCATTTAAAGAAAATGACTTCAGACTCATCTAAATTTATATATTATATTAATGGCCATATCTCCGTCAAAAATGGCCCCACTTCAAATATGAAGGTATTTTTAGAAATTGCTCGATTTTTGAAACAAAACTGCATTTAAACAAAATGACTTCAGACTCATCTAAAGTTATATATTATTATTAATGGCCATATCTCTGTCAAAAATGGCCCCACTCCAAATAATGAAGTTATTTTTAGACTTTGCTCGATTTTTGAAACAAAACTGCATTTAAACAAAATGACTTCAGACTCATCTAAAATTATATATTGTATTAATGGCCATATCTCCGTCAAAAATGGCCCCACATAAAATATGAAGTTATTTTTATACTTTGCTCGATTTTTGAAACAAAACTGCATTTAAAGAAAATGTCTTCAGACTCATCTAAAATTATATATTATATTAATGGCCATATCTCTGTCAAAAATGGCCCCACTTAAAATCTGAAGGTATTTTTAGAATTTGCTCGATTTTTGAAACAAAACTGCATTTAAAGAAAATGTCTTCAGACTCATCTAAAATTTTATATTGTATTAATGGCCATATCTCTGTCAAAAATGGCCCCACTTAAAATATGAAGTTACTTTTAGAAATTGCTCGATTTGTGAAACAAAACTGCATTTAAACAAAATGACTTCAGACTCATCTAAAGTTATTTATTTTATTAATGGCCATATCTCTGTCAAAAATGGCCCCACTTCAAATATGGAGTTACTTTTAGAAATTGCTCGATTTTTTAAACAAAACTGCATTTAAAGAAAATGACTTCAGACTCATCTAAAATTATATATTGTATTATTGGCCATATCTCCGTCAAAAATGGTCCCACTTCAAATATGAAGGTATTTTTAGAAATTTCTCGATTTGTGAAACAAAACTGCATTTAAACAAAATGACTTCAGACTCATCTAAAGTTATATATTTTATTAATGGCCATATCTCTGTCAAAAATGGCCCCACTTAAAATATGAAGGTATTTTTAGAATTTGCTCGATTTTTGAAACAAAACTGAATTTAAAGAAAATGACTTCAGACTCATCTAAAATTATATATTGTATTAATGGCCATATCTCCGTCAAAAATGGCCCCACGCCAATAATGAAGTTATTTTTATACCTTGCTCGATTTATGAATCAAAACTGCATTTAAAGAAAATGTCTTCAGACTCATCTAAAATTATATATTGTATTAATGGCCATATCTCTGTCAAAAATAGTCCCACTTCAAATATGAAGGTATTTTTAGAAATTGATCGATTTTTGAGACAAAACTGCATTTAAAGAAAATGACTTCAGACTCATCTAAAATTATATATTGTATTAATGGCCATATCTCCGTCAAAAATGGTCCCACTTCAAATATGAAGGTATTTTTAGAAATTGCTCGATTTTTGAAACAAAACTGCATTTAAACAAAATGACTTCAGACTCATCTAAAATTATATATTTTATTAATGGCCATATCTCTGTCAAAAATGGCCCCACTTAAAATATGAAGGTATTTTTAGAATTTGCTCGATTTTTGAAACAAAACTGCATTTAAACAAAATGACTTCAGACTCATCTAAAATTATATATTGTATTAATGGCCATATCTCCGTCAAAAATGGCCCCACATCAAATATGAAGTTATTTTTAGACTTTGCTCGATTTATGAATCAAAACTGCATTTAAAGAAAATGACTTCAGACTCATCTAAAATTATATATTTTATTAATGGCCATATCTCTGTCAAAAATGGCCCCATTTCAAATATGAAGTTACTTTTAGAAATTGCTCGATTTTTTAAACAAAACTGCATTTAAAGAAAATGACTTCAGACTCATCTAAAATTATATATTATATTAATGGCCATATCTCTGTCAAAAATGGCCCCACGCCAATAATGAAGTTATTTTTAGACTTTGCTCGATTTTTGAAACAAAACTGCATTAAAACAAAATGACTTCAGACTCATCTAAAATTATATATTGTATTAATGGCCATATCTCCGTCAAAAATGGCCCCACTTAAAATATGAAGTTATTTTTAGAAATTGCTCGATTTTTGAAACAAAACTGCATTTAAAGAAAATGACTTCAGACTCATCTAAAATTATATATTATATTAATGGCCATATCTCCGTCAAAAATGGCCCCACTTAAAATATGAAGGTATTTTTAGAATTTGCTCGATTTTTGAAACAAAACTGCATTTAAAGAAAATGTCTTCAGACTCATCTAAAATTATATATTGTATTAATGGCCATATCTCCGTCAAAAATGGCCCCACTTAAAATATGAAGTTATTTTTAGAAATTGCTCGATTTTTGAAACAAAACTGCATTTAAAGAAAATGTCTTCAGACTCATCCAAAATTATATATTATATTAATGGCCATATCTCCGTCAAAAATGGCCCCACTTCAAATATGAAGGTATTTTTAGAAATTGCTCGATTTGTGAAACAAAACTGCATTTAAACAAAATGACTTCAGACTCATCTAAAATTATATATTGTATTAATGGCCATATCTCCGTCAAAAATGGCCCCACTTCAAATAGTAAAAAAAAAAATAATGCCAACCAAAAAGCCACTTAAATATGAAGTTACTTTTAGAAATTGCTCGATTTTTGAAACAAAACTGCATTTAAAGAAAATGACTTCAGACTCATCTAAAATTATATATTGTATTAATGGCCATATCTCCGTCAAAAATGGCCCCACTTCAAATATGAAGGTATTTTTAGAAATTGCTCGATTTTTGAAACAAAACTGCATTTAAAGAAAATGTCTTCAGACTCATCTAAAATTATATATTGTATTAATGGCCATATCTCCGTCAAAAATGGCCCCACTTCAAATATGAAGGTATTTTTAGAAATTTGCTCGATTTATGAAACAAAACTGCATTTAAAGAAAATGACTTCAGACTCATCTAAAATTATATATTGTATTAATGGCCATATCTCCGTCAAAAATGGCCCCACTTCAAATATGAAGGTATTTTTAGAAATTGCTCGATTTTTGAAACAAAACTGCATTTAAAGAAAATGTCTTCAGACTCATCCAAATTTATATATTATATTAGTGGCCATATTTCCGTCAAAAATGGCCCCACTTCAAATATGAAGGTATTTTTAGAAATTGCTCGATTTGTGAAACAAAACTGCATTTAAACAAAATGACTTCAGACTCATCTAAAATTATATATTGTATTAATGGCCATATCTCCGTCAAAAATGGCCCCACTTCAAATATGTCTTCAGACTCATCTAAAGTTATATATTGTAATAATGGCCATATCTCTGTCAAAAATGGCATCACTTCAAATATGGAGTTACTTTTAGAAATTGCTCGATTTTTGAAACAAAACTGCATTTAAAGAAAATGACTTCAGACTCATCTAAAATTATATATTGTATTAATGGCCATATCTCCGTCAAAAATGGCCCCACGCCAATAATGAAGTTATTTTTATACTTTGCTCGATTTTTGAATCAAAACTGCATTTAAAGAAAATGTCTTCAGACTCATCTAAAATTATATATTATATTAATGGCCATATCTCTGTCAAAAATGGGCCCACTCCAATAATGAAGTTACTTTTAGAAATTGCTCGATTTTTTAAACAAAACTGCATTTAAAGAAAATGTCTTCAGACTCATCTAAAATTATATATTATATTAATGGCCATATCTCCGTCAAAAATGGCCCCACATATAATATGAAGTTACTTTTAGAAATTGCTCGATTTTTGAAACAAAACTGCATTTAAAGAAAATGTCTTCAGACTCATCCAAATTTATATATTATATTAATGGCCATATTTCCGTCAAAAATGGCCCCACTTCAAATATGAAGGTATTTTTAGAAATTGCTCGATTTTTGAAACAAAACTGCATTTAAACAAAATGACTTCAGACTCATCTAAAATTATATATTGTATTAATGGCCATATCTCCGTCAAAAATGGCCCCACTTCAAATATGACTTCAGACTCATCCAAATTTATATATTATATTAATGGCCATATCTCCGTCAAAAATGGCCTCACTTCAAATATGAAGGTATTTTTAGAAATTGCTCGATTTGTGAGACAAAACTGCATTTAAACAAAATGACTTCAGACTCATCTAAAGTTATATATTTTATTAATGGCCATATCTCTGTCAAAAATGGCCCAACGCCAATAATGAAGTTATTTTTAGACTTTGCTCGATTTTTGAAACAAAACTGCATTAAAACAAAATGACTTCAGACTCATCTAAAATTATATATTGTATTAATGGCCATATCTCCATCAAAAATGGCCCCACATAAAATATGAAGTTATTTTTATACTTTGCTCGATTTATGAAACAAAACTGCATTTAAAGAAAATGACTTCAGACTCATCTAAAATTATATATTATATTAATGGCCATATCTCTGTCAAAAATGGCCCCACTTAAAATCTGAAGGTATTTTTAGAATTTGCCCGATTTTTGAAACAAAACTGCATTTAAAGAAAATGTCTTCAGACTCACCTAAATTTATATATTGTATTAATGGCCATATCTCTGTCAAAAATGGCCCCACAAAAAATATGAAGTTACTTTTAGAAATTTCTCGATTTGTGAAACAAAACTGCATTTAAACAAAATGACTTCAGACTCATCTAAAGTTATTTATTTTATTAATGGCCATATCTCTGTCAAAAATGGCCCCATTTCAAATATGGAGTTACTTTTAGAAATTGCTCGATTTTTTAAACAAAACTTCATTTAAAGAAATTGACTTCAGACTCATCTAAAATTATATATTGTATTATTGGCCATATCTCCGTCAAAAATAGTCCCACTTCAAATATGAAGGTATTTTTAGAAATTTCTCGATTTGTGAAACAAAACTGCATTTAAACAAAATGACTTCAGACTCATCTAAAGTTATATATTTTATTAATGGCCATATCTCTGTCAAAAATGGCCCCACTTAAAATATGAAGGTATTTTTAGAATTTGCCCGATTTTTGAAACAAAACTGAATTTAAAGAAAATGACTTCAGACTCATCTAAAATTATATATTGTATTAATGGCCATATGTCCGTCAAAAATCGCCCCACGCCAATAATGAAGTTATTTTTATACCTTGCTCGATTTATGAATCAAAACTGCATTTAAAGAAAATGTCTTCAGACTCATCTAAAATTATATATTGTATTAATGGCCATATCTCTGTCAAAAATAGTCCCACTTCAAATATGAAGGTATTTTTAGAAATTGATCGATTTTTGAGACAAAACTGCATTTAAACAAAATGACTTCAGACTCATCTAAAGTTATAAAATTTTATTAATGGCCATATCTCTGTCAAAAATGGCCCCATTTCAAATATGGAGTTACTTTTAGAAATTGCTCGATTTTTTAAACAAAACTTCATTCAAAGAAAATGACTTCAGACTCGTCTAAAATTATATATTATGTTATGGCCATATCTCTGTCAAAAATGACCCCACGCCAATAATGAAGTTATTCTTAGACTTTGCTCGATTTTTGAAACAAAACTGCATTAAAACAAAATGACTTCAGACTCATCTAAAGTTATATATTGTATTAATGGCCATATCTCCATCAAAAATGGCCCCACATAAAATATGAAGTTATTTTTATACTTTGCTCGATTTATGAATCAAAACTGCATTTAAAGAAAATGACTTTAGACTCATCTTAAATTATATATTATATTAATGGCCATATCTCTGTCAAAAATGGCCCCACTTAAAATCTGAAGGTATTTTTAGAATTTGCCCGATTTTTGAAACAAAACTGCATTTAAAGAAAATGTCTTCAGACTCATCTAAAATTATATATTATATTAATGGCCATATCTCTGTCAAAAAGGGGCCCACTCCAATAATAAAGTTACTTTTAGAAATTGCTCGATTTTTTAAACAAAACTGCATTTAAAATTCTTCAGACTCATCCAAATTTATATATTGTATTAATAGCATAACGCCGTCAAAAATGGCCCCACATAAAATGTGAAGTTACTTTTAGAAATTGCTCGATTTTCGAAACGAAACTGCATTTAAAGAAAATGACTTCAGACTCATCTAAAATTATATATTGTATTAATGGCCATATCTCCGTCAAAAATGGCCCCACTTCAAATATGAAGGTATTTTTAGAATTTGCTCGATTTTTAAAACAAAACTGCATTTAAAGAAAATGTCTTCAGACTCATCCAAATTTATATATTATATTAATGGCCATATCTCCGTCAAAAATGGCCCCACTTCAAATATGAAGGTATTTTTAGAAATTGCTCGATTTTTGAAACAAAACTGCATTTAAAGAAAATGTCTTCAGACTCATCCAAATTTATATATTATATTAGTGGCCATATTTCCGTCAAAAATGGCCCCACTTCAAATATGAAGGTATTTTTAGAAATTGCTCGATTTGTGAAACAAAACTGCATTTAAACAAAATGACTTCAGACTCATCTAAAATTATATATTGTATTAATGGCCATATCTCCGTCAAAAATGGCCCCACTTCAAATATGTCTTCAGACTCATCTAAAGTTATATATTGTAATAATGGCCATATCTCTGTCAAAAATGGCATCACTTCAAATATGGAGTTACTTTTAGAAATTGCTCGATTTTTTAAACAAAACTGCATTTAAAGAAAATGTCTTCAGACTCATCTAAAATTACATATTGTATTAATGGCCATATCTCCGTCAAAAATGGCCCCACATAAAATAATGAAGTTACTTTTAGAAATTGCTCGATTTTTGAAACAAAACTGCATTTAAAGAAAATGACTTCAGACTCATCTAAAATTACATATTGTATTAATGGCCATATCTCCGTCAAAAATGGCCCCACTCCAATAATGAAGTTATTTTTAGAATTTGCTCGATTTTTGAAACAAAACTGCATTTAAAGAAAATGTCTTCAGACTCATCTAAAATTATATATTATATTAATGGCCATATCTCCGTCAAAAATGGGCCCACATATAATAATATGAAGTTACTTTTAGAAATTGCTCGATTTTTGAAACAAAACTGCATTTAAAGAAAATGACTTCAGACTCATCTAAAATTATATATTATATTAATGGCCATATCTCTGTCAAAAATGGCCCCACTTCAAATATGAAGGTATTTTTAGAAATTGCTCGATTTGTGAAACAAAACTGCATTTAAACAAAATGACTTCAGACTCATCTAAAATTATATATTGTATTAATGGCCATATCTCTGTCAAAAATGGCCCCACTTCAAATATGAAGGTATTTTTAGAAATTGCTCGATTTTTAAAACAAAACTGCATTAAAACGAAATGACTTCAGACTCATCTAAAGTTATATATTGTATTAATGGCCATATCTCTGTCAAAAATGGCCCCACTTCAAATATGGAGTTACTTTTAGAAATTGCTCAATTTTTTAAACAAAACTGCATTTAAAGAAAATGTCTTCAGACTCATCCAAGATTATTTATTGTATTAATGGCCATATCTCTGTCAAAAATAGTCCCACTTCAAATATGAAGGTATTTTTAGAAATTGCTCGATTTGTGAAACAAAACTGCATTTAAACAAAATGACTTCAGACTCATCTAAAGTTATATATTGTATTAATGGCCATATCTCTGTCAAAAATGGCCCCACTTCAAATATGGAGTTACTTTTAGAAATTGCTCGATTTTTTAAACAAAACTGCATTTAAAGAAAATGACTTCAGACTCGTCTAAAATTATGTATTATGTTAATGGCCATATCTCCGTCAAAAATGGCCCCACGCCAATAATGAAGTTATTTTTAGACTTTGCTCGATTTTTGAAACAAAACTGCATTAAAACAAAATGACTTCAGACTCATCTAAAATTATATATTGTATTAATGGCCATATCTCCGTCAAAAATGGCCCCACATAGAATATGAAGTTATTTTTATACTTTGCTCGATTTATGAATCAAAACTGCATTTAAAGAAAATGACTTTAGACTCATCTAAAATTATGTATTATATTAATGGCCATATCTCTGTCAAAAATGGCCCCACTTAAAATCTGAAGGTATTTTTAGAATTTGCTCGATTTTTGAACAAAACTGCATTTAAAGAAAATGTCTTCAGACTCATCTAAAATTATATATTGTATTAATGGCCATATCTCCGTCAAAAATGGCCCCACTTCAAATATGAAGTTACTTTTAGAAATTGCTCGATTTTTGAAACAAAACTGCATTTAAAGAAAATGCCTTCAGACTCATCTAAAATTATATGTTGTATTAATGGCCATATCTCCGTCAAAAATGGCCCCACTTAAAATCTGAATGTATTTTTAGAATTTGCTCGATTTTTGAAACAAAACTGCATTTAAAGAATATGTCTTCAGACTCATCTAAAATTATATATTGTATTAATGGCCATATCTCCGTCAAAAATGGCCCCACATAAAATATGAAGTTACTTTTAGAAATTGCTGGATTTTTGAAACAAAACTGCATTTAAAGAAAATGTCTTCAGACTCATCTAAAATTATATATTGTATTAATGGCCATATCTCCGTCAAAAATGGCCCCACTTAAAATATGAAGGTATTTTTTAGAATTTGCTCGATTTTTGAAACAAAACTGCATTTAAAGAAAATGTCTTCAGACTCATCTAAAATTATATATTGTATTAATGGCCATATCTCCGTCAAAAATGGCCCCACTTAAAATCTGAAGGTATTTTTAGAATTTGCTCGATTTTTGAAACAAAACTGCATTTAAAGAAAATGTCTTCAGACTCATCTAAAATTATATATTGTATTAATGGCCATATCTCCGTCAAAAATGGCCCCACTTAAAATATGAAGTTATTTTTAGAAATTGCTCGATTTTTGAAACAAAACTGCATTTAAAGAAAATGACTTCAGACTCATCTAAAATTATATATTGTATTAATGGCCATATCTCCGTCAAAAATGGCCCCACTTAAAATATGAAGTTACTTTTTAGAAATTGCTCGATTTTTGAAACAAAACTGCATTTAAAGAAAATGTCTTCAGACTCATCTAAAATTATATATTGTATTAATGGCCATATCTCCGTCAAAAATGGCCCCACTTCAAATATGAAGGTATTTTTAGAAATTGCTCGATTTTTGAAACAAAACTGCATTTAAAGAAAATGACTTCAGACTCATCTAAAATTATATATTGTATTAATGGCCATATCTCCGTCAAAAATGGCCCCACTTCAAATATGAAGTTACTTTTAGAAATTGCTCGATTTTTGAAACAAAACTGCATTTAAAGAAAATGACTTCAGACTCATCTAAAATTATATATTGTATTAATGGCCATATCTCCGTCAAAAATGGCCCCACTTCAAATATGAAGTTATTTTTAGAAATTGCTCGATTTTTTAAACAAAACTGCATTTAAAGAAAATGACTTCAGACTCATCTAAAATTATATATTGTATTAATGGCCATATCTCTGTCAAAAATGGCCCCACTTCAAATATGAAGTTACTTTTAGAAATTGCTCGATTTTTGAAACAAAACTGCATTTAAAGAAAATGTCTTCAGACTCATCTAAAATTATATATTGTATTAATGGCCATATCTCCGTCAAAAATGGCCCCACTTCAAAATATGAAGTTACTTTTAGAAATTGCTCGATTTTTGAAACAAAACTGCATTTAAAGAAAATGACTTCAGACTCATCTAAAATTATATATTGTATTAATGGCCATATCTCCGTCAAAAATGGCCCCACTTCAAATATGAAGTTACTTTTTAGAAATTGCTCGATTTTTTAAACAAAACTGCATTTAAAGAAAATGACT
Organism: Drosophila murphyi; assembly: GCA_018904325.1. NCBI lineage: Eukaryota > Metazoa > Arthropoda > Insecta > Diptera > Drosophilidae > Drosophila > Drosophila murphyi. The sequence goes on along the minus strand of JAEIFX010001241.1, from coordinate 18,172 downwards.
TCAGACTCATCTAAAATTATATATTGTATTAATGGCCATATCTCTGTCAAAAATGGCCCCACTTCAAATATGAAGTTATTTTTAGAAATTGCTCGATTTTTGAAACAAAACTGCATTTAAAGAAAATGACTTCAGACTCATCTAAAATTATATATTGTATTAATGGCCATATCTCTGTCAAAAATGGCCCCACTTCAAATATGAAGTTATTTTTAGAAATTGCTCGATTTTTGAAACAAAACTGCATTTAAAGAAAATGACTTCAGACTCATCTAAAATTATATATTGTATTAATGGCCATATCTCTGTCAAAAATGGCCCCACTTCAAATATGAAGTTATTTTTAGAAATTGCTCGATTTTTGAAACAAAACTGCATTTAAAGAAAATGTCTTCAGACTCATCTAAAATTATATATTGTATTAATGGCCATATCTCTGTCAAAAATGGCCCCACTTAAAATATGAAGTTATTTTTAGAATTTGCTCGATTTTTGAAACAAAACTGCATTTAAAGAAAATGACTTCAGACTCATCTAAAATTATATATTGTATTAATGGCCATATCTCTGTCAAAAATGGCCCCACTTAAAATATGAAGGTATTTTTAGAATTTGCTCGATTTTTGAAACAAAACTGCATTTAAAGAAAATGACTTCAGACTCATCTAAAATTATATATTGTATTAATGGCCATATCTCCGTCAAAAATGGCCCCACTTCAAATATGAAGTTATTTTTAGAATTTGCTCGATTTTTGAAACAAAACTGCATTTAAAGAAAATGTCTTCAGACTCATCTAAAATTATATATTGTATTAATGGCCATATCTCCGTCAAAAATGGCCCCACTTAAAATATGAAGTTATTTTTAGAAATTGCTCGATTTTTGAAACAAAACTGCATTTAAAGAAAATGACTTCAGACTCATCTAAAATTATATATTGTATTAATGGCCATATCTCTGTCAAAAATGGCCCCACTTAAAATATGAAGTTACTTTTAGAAATTGCTCGATTTTTGAAACAAAACTGCATTTAAAGAAAATGTCTTCAGACTCATCTAAAATTATATATTGTATTAATGGCCATATCTCTGTCAAAAATGGCCCCACATAAAATATGAAGTAACTTTTAGAAATTGCTCGATTTTTGAAACAAAACTGCATTTAAAGAAAATGACTTCAGACTCATCTAAAATTATATATTGTATTAATGGCCATATCTCCGTCAAAAATGGCCCCACCCAATAATGAATATTTTTATACTTGCTCGATTTATGAAAAAACTGCATTTAAAGAAAAGACTTCAGACTCGCTAAATTATATATTATATTAATGGCCATATCTCTGTCAAAAAGGGGCCCACTCCAATAATAAAGTTACTTTTAGAAATTGCTGGATTTTTTAAACAAAACTGCAGTTAAAAAAAATGACTTCAGACTCATCTAAAATTATATATTATATTAATGGCCATATCTCTGTCAAAAATGGCCCCACTTCAAATATGAAGTTATTTTTAGAAATTGCTCGATTTTTGAAACAAAACTGCATTTAAAGAAAATGACTTCAGACTCATCTAAAATTATATATTGTATTAATGGCCATATCTCCGTCAAAAATGGCCCCACTTCAAATATGAAGGTATTTTTAGAAATTGCTCGATTTGTGAAACAAAACTGCATTTAAACAAAATGACTTCAGACTCATCTAAAGTTATATATTTTATTAATGGCCATATCTCTGTCAAAAATGGCCCCACTTCAAATATGGAGTTACTTTTAGAAATTGCTCGATTTTTTAAACAAAACTGCATTTAAAGAAAATGTCTTCAGACTCATCTAAAATTATATATTGTATTAATTGCCATATCTCTGTCAAAAATGGCCCCACTTCATATATGAAGGTATTTTTAGAATTTGCTCGATTTTTTAAACAAAACTGCATTTAAATAAAATGACTTATCACTCATCTAAAATTATATATTGTATTAATGGCCATATCTCTGTCAAAAATGGCGCCACTTCATATATGAAGGTATTTTTAGAATTTGCTCGATTTTTTAAACAAAACTGCATTTAAAGAAAATGACTTCAGACTCGTCTAAAATTATATATTATATTAATGGCCATATCTCCGTCAAAAATGGCCCCACTTCAAATATGAAGGTATTTTTAGAAATTGCTCGATTTGTGAAACAAAACTGCATTTAAACAAAATGACTTCAGACTCATCTAAAGTTATATATTGTATTAATGGCCATATCTCTGTCAAAAATGGCCCCACTTCAAATATGGAGTTACTTTTAGAAATTGCTCGATTTTTTAAACAAAACTGCATTTAAAGAAAATGTCTTCAGACTCATCCAAGATTATTTATTGTATTAATGGCCATATCTCTGTCAAAAATAGTCCCACTTCAAATATGAAGGTATTTTTAGAAATTGCTCGATTTGTGAGACAAAACTGCATTTAAACAAAATGACTTCAGACTCATCTAAAGTTATATATTTTATTAATGGTCATATCTCTGTCAAAAATGGCCCAACGCCAATAATGAAGTTATTTTTAGACTTTGCTCGATTTTTGAAACAAAACTGCATTAAAACAAAATGACTTCAGACTCATCTAAAATTATATATTGTATTAATGGCCATATCTCCATCAAAAATGGCCCCACATAAAATATGAAGTTATTTTTATACTTTGCTCGATTTATGAATCAAAACTGCATTTAAAGAAAATGACTTTAGACTCATCTAAAATTATATATTATATTAATGGCCATATCTCTGTCAAAAATGGCCCCACTTAAAATCTGAAGGTATTTTTAGAATTTGCCCGATTTTTGAAACAAAACTGCATTTAAAGAAAATGTCTTCAGACTCACCTAAATTTATATATTGTATTAATGGCCATATCTCCGTCAAAAATGGTCCCACTTCAAATCTGAAGGTACTTTTAGAAATTGCTCGATTTTTGAAACGAAACTGCATTTAAAGAATATGACTTCAGACTCATCTAAAATTATATATTATATTAATGGCCATATCTCCGTCAAAAATGGCCCCACTTCAAATATGAAGTTATTTTTAGAATTTGCTCGATTTTTAAAACAAAACTGCATTTAAAGAAAATGTCTTCAGACTCATCCAAAATTATATATTATATTAATGGCCATATCTCCGTCAAAAATGGCCCCACTTCAAATATGAAGGTATTTTTAGAAATTGCTCGATTTGTGAAACAAAACTGCATTTAAACAAAATGACTTCAGACTCATCTAAAGTTATATATTGTATTAATGGCCATATCTCTGTCAAAAATGGCCCCACTTCAAATATGGAGTTACTTTTAGAAATTGCTCGATTTTTTAAACAAAACTGCATTTAAAGAAAATGTCTTCAGACTCATCTAAAATTATATATTGTATTAATGGCCATATCTCTGTCAAAAATGGCCCCACATAAAATATGAAGTAACTTTTAGAAATTGCTCGATTTTTGAAACAAAACTGCATTTAAAGAAAATGACTTCAGACTCATCTAAAATTATATATTGTATTAATGGCCATATCTCCGTCAAAAATGGCCCCACGCCAATAATGAAGTTATTTTTATACTTTGCTCGATTTATGAATCAAAACTGCATTTAAAGAAAATGACTTCAGACTCATCTAAAATTATATATTATATTAATGGCCATATCTCTGTCAAAAAGGGGCCCACTTCCAATAATAAAGTTACTTTTAGAAATTGCTCGATTTTTTAAACAAAACTGCATTTAAACAAAATGACTTCAGACTCATCTAAAATTATATATTATATTAATGGCCATATCTCTGTCAAAATTGGCCCCACTTCAAATATGGAGTTACTTTTAGAAATTGCTCGATTTTTGAAACAAAACTGCATTTAAAGAAAATGACTTCAGACTCATCTAAAATTATATATTGTATTAATGGCCATATCTCCGTCAAAAATAGTCCCACTTCAAATATGAAGGTATTTTTAGAAATTGCTCGATTTGTGAAACAAAACTGCATTTAAACAAAATGACTTCAGACTCATCTAAAGTTATATATTTTATTAATGGCCATATCTCTGTCAAAAATGGCCCCATTTCAAATATGGAGTTACTTTTAGAAATTGCTCGATTTTTTAAACAAAACTGCATTTAAAGAAAATGACTTCAGACTCGTCTAAAATTATATATTATGTTAATGGCCATATCTCCGTCAAAAATGGCCCCACGCCAATAATGAAGTTATTTTTAGACTTTGCTCGATTTTTGAAACAAAACTGCATTAAAACAAAATGACTTCAGACTCATCTAAAATTATATATTGTATTAATGGCCATATCTCTGTCAAAAATGGCCCCACATAAAATATGAAGTTATTTTTATACTTTGCTCGATTTATGAATCAAAACTGCATTTAAAGAAAATGACTTTAGACTCATCTAAAATTATATATTATATTAATGGCCATATCTCCGTCAAAAATGGCCCCACTTCAAATATGAAGTTATTTTTAGAAATTGCTCGATTTTTGAAACAAAACTGCATTTAAAGAAAATGACTTCAGACTCATCTAAAATTATATATTGTATTAATGGCCATATCTCCGTCAAAAATGGCCCCACTTCAAATATGAAGTTATTTTTAGAAATTGCTCGATTTTTGAAACAAAACTGCATTTAAAGAAAATGACTTCAGACTCATCTAAAATTATATATTGTATTAATGGCCATATCTCTGTCAAAAATGGCCCCACTTCAAATATGAAGTTACTTTTAGAAATTGCTTGATTTTTTAAACAAAACTGCATTTAAAGAAAATGACTTCAGACTCGTCTAAAATTATATATTATATATATATATGCCATATCTCCGTCAAAAATGGCCCCACTTCAAATATGAAGGTATTTTTAGAAATTGCTCGATTTTTTAAACAAAACTGCATTTAAAGAAAATGTCTTCAGACTCATCTAAAATTATATATTGTATTAATGGCCATATCTCCGTCAAAAATGGCCCCACATAAAATATGAAGTTACTTTTAGAAATTGCTCGATTTTTTAAACAAAACTGCATTTAAAGAAAATGACTTCAGACTCATCTAAAATTATATATTGTATTAATGGCCATATCTCCGTCAAAAATGGCCCCACGCCAATAATGAAGTTATTTTTATACTTTGCTCGATTTATGAAACAAAACTGCATTTAAAGCAAAATGACTTCAGACTCATCTAAAATTATATATTGTATTAATGGCCATATCTCTGTCAAAAATGGTCCCACTTCAAATATGAAGGTATTTTTAGAATTTGCTCGATTTTTGAAACAAAACTGCATTTAAAGAAAATGACTTCAGACTCATCTAAAATTATATATTGTATTAATGGCCATATCTCTGTCAAAAATGGCATCACTTCAAATATGGAGTTACTTTTAGAAATTGCTCGATTTTTTAAACAAAACTGCATTAAAATAAAATGACTTCAGACTCATCAAAAATTATATATTATATTAAGGGCTATATCTGCGTCAAAAAGGGCCCCACTTAAAATATGAAGGTATTTTTAGAAAATTGCTCGATTTTTGAAACAAAACTGCATTTAAAGAAAATGACTTCAGACTCATCTAAAATTATATATTGTATTAATGGCCATATCTCTGTCAAAAATGGCCCCACGCCAATAATAAAGTTACTTTTAGAAATTGCTCGATTTTTTAAACAAAACTGCATTTAAACAAAATGACTTCAGACTCATCTAAAATTATATATTATATTAATGGCCATATCTCTGTCAAAATTGGCCCTACTTCAAATATGAAGGTATTTTTAGAAATTGCTCGATTTGTGAAAGAAAACTGCATTTAAAGAAAATGACTTCAGACTCATCTAAAGTTATATATTGTATTAATGGCCATATCTCTGTCAAAAATGGCCCCACTTCAAATATGGAGTTACTTTTAGAAATTGCTCGATTTTTTAAACAAAACTGCATTTAAAGAAAATGTCTTCAGACTCATCCAAGATTATTTATTGCATTAATGGCCATATCTCTGTCAAAAATAGTCCCACTTCAAATATGAAGGTATTTTTAGAAATTGCTCGATTTGTGAAAGAAAACTGCATTTAAAGAAAATGACTTCAGACTCATCTAAAGTTATATGTTTTATTAATGGCCATATCTCTGTCAAAATTGGCCCTACTTCAAATATGAAGGTATTTTTAGAAATTGCTCGATTTGTGAAACAAAACTGCATTTATACAAAATGACTTCAGAATCATCTAAAGTTATATATTGTATTAATGGCCATATCTCTGTCAAAAATGGCCCCACTTCAAATATGGAGTTACTTTTAGAAATTGCTCGATTTTTTAAACAAAACTGCATTTAAAGAAAATGTCTTCAGACTCATCTAAAATTATATATTGTATTAATGGCCATATCTCTGTCAAAAATGGCCCCACTTCAAATATGAAGTTATTTTTAGAAATTGCTCGATTTTTGAAACAAAACTGCATTTAAAGAAAATGACTTCAGACTCATCTAAAATTATATATTGTATTAATGGCCATATCTCTGTCAAAAATGGCCCCACTTCAAATATGAAGTTATTTTTAGAATTTGCTCGATTTTTGAAACAAAACTGCATTTAAAGAAAATGACTTCAGACTCATCTAAAATTATATATTGTATTAATGGCCATATCTCCGTCAAAAATGGCCCCACTTCAAATATGAAGTTATTTTTAGACTTTGCTCGATTTTTGAAACAAAACTGCATTAAAACAAAATGACTTCAGACTCATCTAAAATTATATTTATTTATTAATGGCCATATCCCCAAAATAAAAATGGCCCCACATCTAAAATATGAAGTTATTTTTATACTTTGCTCGATTTATGAATCAAAACTGCATTTAAAGAAAATGACTTTAAACTCATCTAAAATTATTTATTGTATTAATGGCCATATCTCTGTCAAAAATGGCCCCACTTCAAATATGGAGTTACTTTTAGAAATTGATCGATTTTTTAAACAAAACTGCATTTAAACAAAATGACTTCAGACTCATCTAAAATTATATATTATATTAATGGCCATATCTCTGTCAAAAATGGCCCCACTTCAAATATGAAGGTATTTTTAGAATTTGCTCGATTTTTGAAACAAAACTGAATTTAAACACAATGACTTCAGACTCATCTAAAATTATATATTGTATTAATCTAAAATTATATATTATATTAATGGCCATATCTCCGCCAAAAATTGCCCCACGCCAATAATGAAGTTATTTTTAGACTTTGCTCGATTTTTGAAACAAAACTGCATTAAAACAAAATGACTTCAGACTCATCTAAAATTACATATTGTATTAATGGCCATATCTCCGTCAAAAATGGCCCACATAAAATATGAAGTTATTTTTATACTTTGCTCGATTTATGAATCAAAACTGCATTTAAAGAAAATGACTTTAGATTCATCTAAAATTATATATTATATTAATGGCCATATCTCTGTCAAAAATGGCCCCACTTAAAATATGAAGGTATTTTTAGAATTTGCTCGATTTTTGAAACAAAACTGCATTTAAAGAAAATGTCTTCAGACTCATCTAAAATTATATATTGTATTAATGGCCATATCTCCGTCAAAAATGGCCCCACATAAAATATGAAGTTACATTTAGAAATTGCTCGATTTTTGAAACGAAACTGCATTAAAAGAAAATGACTTCAGACTCATCTAAAATTATATATTATATTAATGGCCATATCTCCGTCAAAAATGGCCCCACTTCAAATATGAAGGTATTTTTAGAATTTGCTCGATTTTTAAAACAGAACTGCATTTAAAGAAAATGTCTTCAGACTCATCCAAATTTATATATTATATTTATGGACATATTTCCGTCAAAAATGGCCCCACTTCAAATATGAAGGTATTTTTAGAAATTGCTCGATTTGTGAAACAAAACTGCATTTAAACAAAATGACTTCAGACTCATCTAAAGTTATATATTGTATTAATGGCCATATCTCTGTCAAAAATGGCCCCACTTCAAATATGGAGTTACTTTTAGAAATTGCTCGATTTTTGAAACAAAACTGCATTTAAAGAAATTTACTTCAGACTCATCTAAAATTATATATTATATTAAGGGCTATATCTGCGTCAAAAAGGGTCCCACTTAAAATATGAATGTATTTTTAGAATTTGCTCGATTTTTTATACACAAAACTGCATTAAAACAAAATGACTTCAGACTCATATAAAATCATATATTGTATTAATGGCCATATCTCCATCAAAAATGGCTCCACTCCAATAATGAAGTTATTTTTAGAATTTGCTCGATTTTTTATACACAAAACTGCATTAAAACTAAATGGCTTCAGACTCATCTAAAATATATATTGTATTAATGGCCATATCTCCGTCAAAAATGGCCCACTTAAAATATGAAGTTATTTTTATACTTTGCTCGATTTATGAATCAAAACTGCATTTAAAGAAAATGACTTTAGACTCATCTAAAATTATATATTATATTAATGGCCATATCTCCGTCAAAAATGGCCCCACATAAAATATGAAGTTATTTTTATACTTTGCTCGATTTATGAATCAAAACTGCATTTAAAGAAAATGACTTTAGACTCATCTAAAGATATATATTGTATTAATGGCCATATCTCTGTCAAAAATGGCCCCACTTCAAATATGGAGTTACTTTTAGAAATTGCTCGATTTTTTAAACAAAACTGCATTAAAAAAAATGACTTCAGACTCATCTAAAATTATATATTGTATTAATCTAAAATTATATATTATATTAATGGCCATATCTCCGTCAAAAATGGCCCCACTTCAAATATGAAGGTATTTTTAGAAATTGCTCGATTTTTGAAACAAAACTGCATTTAAAGAAAATGTCTTCAGACTCATCTAAAATTATATATTATATTAATGGCCATATCTCTGTCAAAAATGGCCCCACTTCAAATATGAAGGTATTTTTAGAATTTGCTCGATTTTTGAAACAAAACTGCATTTAAAAAAAATGTCTTCAGACTCATCCAAAATTATATATTATATTAATGGCCATATCTCCGTCAAAAATGGCCCCACTTCAAATATGAAGTTATTTTTAGAAATTGCTCGATTTTTGAAACAAAACTGCATTTAAAGAAAATGACTTCAGACTCATCTAAAATTATATATTGTATTAATGGCCATATCTCCGTCAAAAATGGCCCCACTTAAAATATGAAGTTACTTTTAGAAATTGCTCGATTTTTGAAACAAAACTGCATTTAAAGAAAATGACTTCAGACTCATCTAAAATTATATATTATATTAATGGCCATATCTCCGTCAAAAATGGCCCCACTTCAAATATGAAGTTATTTTTAGAAATTTGCTCGATTTTTGAAACAAAACTGCATTTAAAGAAAATGACTTCAGACTCATCTAAAATTATATATTGTATTAATGGCCATATCTCCGTCAAAAATGGCCCCACTTCAAATATGAAGTTATTTTTAGAAATTTGCTCGATTTTTGAAACAAAACTGCATTTAAAGAAAATGACTTCAGACTCATCTAAAATTATATATTGTATTAATGGCCATATCTCCGTCAAAAATGGCCCCACTTCAAATATGAAGTTATTTTTAGAAATTTGCTCGATTTTTGAAACAAAACTGCATTTAAAGAAAATGACTTCAGACTCATCTAAAATTATATATTGTATTAATGGCCATATCTCCGTCAAAAATGGCCCCACTTAAAATATGAAGTTATTTTTAGAATTTGCTCGATTTTTGAAACAAAACTGCATTTAAAGAAAATGACTTCAGACTCATCTAAAATTATATATTGTATTAATGGCCATATCTCCGTCAAAAATGGCCCCACTTCAAATATGAAGTTATTTTTAGAAATTGCTCGATTTTTGAAACAAAACTGCATTTAAAGAAAATGACTTCAGACTCATCTTAAATTATATATTGTATTAATGGCCATATCTCCGTCAAAAATGGCCCCACTTCAAAAATGGAGGTATTTTTAGAATTTGCTCGATTTTTGAAACAAAACTGCATTTAAAGAAAATGACTTCAGACTCATCTAAAATTATATATTGTATTAATGGCCATATCTCCGTCAAAAATGGCCCCACTTCAAATATGAAGTTATTTTTAGAAATTGCTCGATTTTTTAAACAAAACTGCATTTAAAGAAAATGACTTCAGACTCATCTAAAATTATATATTATATTAATGGCCATATCTCCGTCAAAAATGGCCCCACTTCAAATATGAAGGTATTTTTAGAAATTGCTCGATTTTTGAAACAAAACTGCATTTAAACAAAATGACTTCAGACTCATCTAAAATTATATATTGTATTAATGGCCATATCTCCGTCAAAAATGGCCCCACTTCAAATATGAAGTTATTTTTAGAAATTTGCTCGATTTTTGAAACAAAACTGCATTTAAAGAAAATGACTTCAGACTCATCTAAAATTATATATTGTATTAATGGCCATATCTCCGTCAAAAATGGCCCCACTTCAAATATGTTTAATTTTTAAACAAAACTGCATTTAAAGAAAATGACTTCAGACTCATCTAAAATTATATATATATTAATGCATATCTCCGCAAAAATGGCCCCACTTAAAATGCTTTTAAACAAAACTGCATTTAAACAAAATGACTTCAGACTCATCTAAATTATTATATATTGTATTAATGGCCATATCTCCGTCAAAAATGGCCCCACTTCAAATATGAAGTTATTTTTAGAAATTGCTCGATTTTTGAAACAAAACTGCATTTAAAGAAAATGACTTCAGACTCATCTAAAATTATATATTGTATTAATGGCCATATCTCCGTCAAAAATGGCCCCACTTCAAATATGAAGTTATTTTTAGAAATTGCTCGATTTTTGAAACAAAACTGCATTTAAAGAAAATGACTTCAGACTCATCTAAAATTATATATTGTATTAATGGCCATATCTCCGTCAAAAAATGGCCCCACTTCAAATATGAAGTTATTTTTAGAAATTGCTCGATTTTTGAAACAAAACTGCATTTAAAGAAAATGACTTCAGACTCATCTAAAATTATATATTGTATTAATGGCCATATCTCTGTCAAAAATGGCCCCACTTCAAATATGAAGGTATTTTTAGAAATTTGCTCGATTTTTGAAACAAAACTGCATTTAAACAAAATGACTTCAGACTCATCTAAAATTATATATTGTATTAATGGCCATATCTCTGTCAAAAATGGCCCCACTTCAAATATGAAGTTATTTTTAGAAATTGCTCGATTTTTGAAACAAAACTGCATTTAAAAAAAATGACTTCAGACTCATCTAAAATTATATATTGTATTAATGGCCATATCTCTGTCAAAAATGGCCCCACTCCAAAAATGAAGTTATTTTTAGAATTTGCTCGATTTTTGAAACAAAACTGCATTTAAACAAAATGACTTCAGACTCATCTAAAATTATATATTGTATTAATGGCCATATCTCTGTCAAAAATGGCCCCACTTCAAATATGAAGTTATTTTTAGAAATTGCTCGATTTTTGAAACAAAACTGCATTTAAAGAAAATGACTTCAGACTCATCTAAAATTATATATTGTATTAATGGCCATATCTCCGTCAAAAATGGCCCCACTTCAAAAATGAAGTTATTTTTAGAAATTGCTCGATTTTTGAAACAAAACTGCATTTAAAGAAAATGACTTCAGACTCATCTAAAATTATATATTGTATTAATGGCCATATCTCCGTCAAAAATGGCCCCACTTCAAATATGAAGGTATTTTTAGAAATTGCTCGATTTTAGACTAAAACTACATATAAAGAAAATGACTTCAGACTCATCTAAAATTATATATTATATTAATGGCCATATCTCCGTCAAAAATGGCCCCACGCCAATAATGAAGTTATTTTTAGACTTTGCTCGATTTTTGAAACAAAACTGCATTAAAACAAAATGACTTCAGACTCATCTAAAATTATATATTGTATTAATGGCCATATCTCCATCAAAAATGGCCCCACATAAAATATGAAGTTATTTTTATACTTTGCTCGATTTTTGAAACAAAACTGCATTTATACAAAATGACTTCAGACTCATCAAAAGTTATATATTGTATTAATGGCCATATCTCTGTCAAAAATGGCCCCACTTCCAATATGGAGTTACTTTTAGAAATTTATGTATTATATTAATGGCCATATCTCCGTCAAAAATGGCCCCATGCCAATAATGAAGTTATTTTTATACTTTGCTCGATTTATGAATCAAAACTGCACTTAAAGAAAATGACTGCAGACTCATCTAAAATTATATATTATATTAATGGCCATATCTCTGTCAAAATTGGCCCCACTTCAAATATGAAGGTATTTTTAGAAATTGCTCGATTTGTGAAACAAAACTGCATTTATACAAAATGACTTCAGACTCATCAAAAGTTATATATTGTATTAATGGCCATATCTCTGTCAAAAATGGCCCCACTTCCAATATGGAGTTACTTTTAGAAATTGCTCGATTTTTAAACAAAACTGCATTTAAACAAAATGACTTCAGACTCATCAAAAGTTATATATTGTATTAATGGCCATATCTCTGTCAAAAATGGCCCCACTTCAAATATGAAGGTATTTTTAGAATTTGCTCGATTTTTGAAACAAAACTGCATTTAAACAAAATGACTTCAGACTCATCTAAAGATTATATATTGTATTAATGGCCATATCTCCGTCAAAAATGGCCCCACTTCAAATATGGAGTTACTTTTAGAAATTGCTCGATTTTTTAAACAAAACTGCATTTAAAGAAAATGACTTCAGACTCATCTAAAATTATATATTATATTAATGGCCATATCTCCGTCAAAAATGGCCCCACGCCAATAATGAAGTTATTTTTAGACTTTGCTCGATTTTTGAAACAAAACTGCATTTAAACAAAATGACTTCAGACTCATCTAAAATTATATATTGTATTAATGGCCATATCTCCGTCAAAAATGGCCCCACTTCAAATATGAAGTTATTTTTAGAAATTTGCTCGATTTTTGAAACAAAACTGCATTTAAACAAAATGACTTCAGACTCATCTAAAATTATATATTGTATTAATGGCCATATCTCCGTCAAAAATGGCCCCACTTCAAATATGAAGTTATTTTTAGAAATTGCTCGATTTTTTAAACAAAACTGCATTTAAAGAAAATGACTTCAGACTCATCTAAAATTATATATTATATTAATGGCCATATCTCCGTCAAAAATGGCCCCACTTCAAATATGAAGGTATTTTTAGAATTTGCTCGATTTTTGAAACAAAACTGCATTTAAACAAAATGACTTCAGACTCATCTAAAATTATATATTTATATTAATGGCCATATCTCCGTCAAAAATGGCCCCACTTCAAATATGAAGGTATTTTTAGAATTTGCTCGATTTTTGAAACAAAACTGCATTTAAACAAAATGACTTCAGACTCATCTAAAATTATATATTGTATTAATGGCCATATCTCCGTCAAAAATGGCCCCACTTCAAATATGAAGTTATTTTTAGAAATTGCTCGATTTTTGAAACAAAACTGCATTTAAACAAAATGACTTCAGACTCATCTAAAATTATATATTGTATTAATGGCCATATCTCTGTCAAAAATGGCCCCACTTCAAATATGAAGTTATTTTTAGAAATTGCTCGATTTTTGAAACAAAACTGCATTTAAACAAAATGACTTCAGACTCATCTAAAATTATATATTGTATTAATGGCCATATCTCTGTCAAAAATGGCCCCACTTCCAATATGGAGTTATTTTTAGAAATTGCTCGATTTTTGAAACAAAACTGCATTTAAAGAAAATGACTTCAGACTCATCTAAAATTATATATTGTATTAATGGCCATATCTCTGTCAAAAATGGCCCCACTTCAAATATGAAGTTATTTTTAGAAATTGCTCGATTTTTGAAACAAAACTGCATTTAAACAAAATGACTTCAGACTCATCTAAAATTATATATTGTATTAATGGCCATATCTCCGTCAAAAATGGCCCCACTTCAAATATGAAGTTATTTTTAGAAATTGCTCGATTTTTGAAACAAAACTGCATTTAAAGAAAATGACTTCAGACTCATCTAAAATTATATATTGTATTAATGGCCATATCTCCGTCAAAAATGGCCCCACTTCAAATATGAAGTTATTTTTAGAAATTGCTCGATTTTTGAAACAAAACTGCATTTAAAGAAAATGACTTCAGACTCATCTAAAATTATATATTGTATTAATGGCCATATCTCCGTCAAAAATGGCCCCACTTCAAATATGAAGTTATTTTTAGAATTTGCTCGATTTTTGAAACAAAACTGCATTTAAAGAAAATGACTTCAGACTCATCTAAAATTATATATTGTATTAATGGCCATATCTCCGTCAAAAATGGCCCCACTTCAAATATGAAGTTATTTTTAGAATTTGCTCGATTTTTGAAACAAAACTGCATTTAAAGAAAATGACTTCAGACTCATCTAAAATTATATATTGTATTAATGGCCATATCTCCGTCAAAAATGGCCCCACTTCAAATATGAAGTTATTTTTAGAATTTGCTCGATTTTTGAAACAAAACTGCATTTAAAGAAAATGACTTCAGACTCATCTAAAATTATATATTGTATTAATGGCCATATCTCCGTCAAAAATGGCCCCACTTCAAATATGAAGTTATTTTTAGAAATTGCTCGATTTTTGAAACAAAACTGCATTTAAAGAAAATGACTTCAGACTCATCTAAAATTATATATTGTATTAATGGCCATATCTCCGTCAAAAATGGCCCCACTTCAAATATGAAGTTATTTTTAGAAATTGCTCGATTTTTGAAACAAAACTGCATTTAAACAAAATGACTTCAGACTCATCTAAAATTATATATTGTATTAATGGCCATATCTCCGTCAAAAATGGCCCCACTTCAAATATGAAGTTATTTTTAGAAATTGCTCGATTTTTTGAAACAAAACTGCATTTAAAGAAAATGACTTCAGACTCATCTAAAATTATATATTGTATTAATGGCCATATCTCCGTCAAAAATGGCCCCACTTCAAATATGAAGTTATTTTTAGAAATTGCTCGATTTTTGAAACAAAACTGCATTTAAACAAAATGACTTCAGACTCATCTAAAATTATATATTGTATTAATGGCCATATCTCCGTCAAAAATGGCCCCACTTCAAATATGAAGTTATTTTTAGAAATTGCTCGATTTTTGAAACAAAACTGCATTTAAAGAAAATGACTTCAGACTCATCTAAAATTATATATTGTATTAATGGCCATATCTCCGTCAAAAATGGCCCCACTTCAAATATGAAGTTATTTTTAGAAATTGCTCGATTTTTGAAACAAAACTGCATTTAAAGAAAATGACTTCAGACTCATCTAAAATTATATATTATATTAATGGCCATATCTCTGTCAAAAATGGCCCCACTTCAAATATGAAGTTATTTTTAGAAATTGCTCGATTTTTGAAACAAAACTGCATTTAAAGAAAATGACTTCAGACTCATCTAAAATTATATATTGTATTAATGGCCATATCTCTGTCAAAAATGGCCCCACTTCAAATATGAAGTTATTTTTAGAAATTGCTCGATTTTTGAAACAAAACTGCATTTAAACAAAATGACTTCAGACTCATCTAAAATTATATATTGTATTAATGGCCATATCTCCGTCAAAAATGGCCCCACTTCAAATATGAAGTTATTTTTAGAAATTGCTCGATTTTTGAAACAAAACTGCATTTAAAGAAAATGACTTCAGACTCATCTAAAATTATATATTATGTATTAATGGCCATATCTCTGTCAAAAATGGCCCCACTTCAAATATGAAGTTATTTTTAGAATTTGCTCGATTTTTGAAACAAAACTGCATTTAAACAAAATGACTTCAGACTCATCTAAAATTATATATTGTATTAATGGCCATATCTCCGTCAAAAATGGCCCCACTTCAAATATGAAGTTATTTTTAGAAATTGCTCGATTTTTGAAACAAAACTGCATTTAAAGAAAATGACTTCAGACTCATCTAAAATTATATATTGTATTAATGGCCATATCTCCGTCAAAAATGGCCCCACTTCAAATATGAAGTTATTTTTAGAAATTGCTCGATTTTTGAAACAAAACTGCATTTAAAGAAAATGACTTCAGACTCATCTAAAATTATATATTATATTAATGGCCATATCTCCGTCAAAAATGGCCCCACTTCAAATATGAAGTTATTTTTAGAATTTGCTCGATTTTTGAAACAAAACTGCATTTAAAGAAAATGACTTCAGACTCATCTAAAATTATATATTGTATTAATGGCCATATCTCTGTCAAAAATGGCCCCACTTCAAATATGAAGGTATTTTTAGAATTTGCTCGATTTTTGAAACAAAACTGCATTTAAACAAAATGACTTCAGACTCATCTAAAATTATATATTGTATTAATGGCCATATCTCCGTCAAAAATGGCCCCACTTCAAATATGAAGTTATTTTTAGAATTTGCTCGATTTTTAAAACAAAACTGCATTTAAACAAAATGACTTCAGACTCATCTAAAATTATATATTATATTAATGGCCATATCTCTGTCAAAAATGGCCCCACTTCAAATATGAAGGTATTTTTAGAAATTGCTCGATTTGTGAAACAAAACTGCATTTATACAAAATGACTTCAGACTCATCTAAAGTTATATATTGTATTAATGGCCATATCTCTGTCAAAAATGGCCCCACTTCAAATATGGAGTTACTTTTAGAAATTGCTCGATTTTTAAACAAAACTGCATTTAAACAAAATGACTTCAGACTCATCTAAAATTATATATTGTATTAATGGCCATATCTCTGTCAAAAATGGCCCCACTCCAATATATGAAGTTATTTTTAGAAATTGCTCGATTTTTTAAACAAAACTGCATTTAAACAAAATGACTTCAGACTCATCAAAAGTTATATATTGTATTAATGGCCATATCTCTGTCAAAAATGGCCCCACTTCAAATATGGAGTTACTTTTAGAAATTGCTCGATTTTTTAAACAAAACTGCATTTAAAGAAATTGATTTCAGACTCGTCTAAAATTATATATTATGTTAATGGCCATATCTCCGTCAAAAATGGCCCCACGCCAATAATGAAGTTATTTTTAGACTTTGCTCGATTTTTGAAACAAAACTGCATTTAAACAAAATGACTTCAGACTCATCTAAAATTATATATTATATTAATGGCCATATCTCTGTCAAAATTGGCCCCACTTCAAATATGAAGGTATTTTTAGAAATTGCTCGATTTGTGAAACAAAACTGCATTTATACAAAATGACTTCAGACTCATCAAAAGTTATATATTTTATTAATGGCCATATCTCCGTCAAAAATGGCCCCATTTCAAATATGGAGTTACTTTTAGAAATTGCTCGATTTTTTAAACAAAACTGCATTTAAAGAAATTGATTTCAGACTCGTCTAAAATTATATATTATGTTAATGGCCATATCTCCGTCAAAAATGGCCCCACGCCAATAATGAAGTTATTTTTAGACTTTGCTCGATTTTTGAAACAAAACTGCATTAAAACAAAATGACTTCATACTCATCTAAAATTATATATTGTATTAATGGCCATATCTCCATCAAAAATGGCCCCACATAAAATATGAAGTTATTTTTATACTTTGCTCGATTTTTGAAACAAAACTGCATTTATACAAAATGACTTCAGACTCATCAAAAGTTATATATTGTATTAATGGCCATATCTCCGTCAAAAATGGCCCCACTTCAAATATGGAGTTACTTTTAGAAATTGCTCGATTTTTTAAACAAAACTGCATTTAAAGAAATTGATTTCAGTCTCATCCAAGATTATTTATTGTATTAATGGCCATATCTCCGTCAAAAATGGCCCCATGCCAATAATGAAGTTATTTTTATACTTTGCTCGATTTATGAATCAAAACTGCACTTAAAGAAAATGACTGCAGACTCATCT